>CABFVZ010000299.1:106246-122698 GCA_902151445.1 Timema monikensis | reverse complement strand
TGGAGGGAGAGTGGAAAACCATTTAGGAAAAAAAAAAAAAGTTCACCCGACCGAGATTCGAACCTCGATATCCCCGTCCTCAGCTGTCGAGCTTAACACGACTAGCGTGTTAGCCAGCTACGCCACTGAGGCGGGTTATTTCAAATAATTGCCATATTAAATAAATTTCCGTCTAAATGAAAACTCGCATTTGTGATCACGCAATCTAAGGCATCACTCTTATAATAGATGGGATCGCAAGTGATATATGAGATATATAAACTCACAAAAATATATTTTTTATATTAATTATAGTCTTAGTAAAATCATATCGTTTTATTCTATAAAAAACACTTGCTAATTTTGTAACCTAGTTTTAGGTAAATTCGTCTGATTTCTAAGAACCTTGGTATACACTTGATCCTTATTTGCGGCTTTTTTTATGTATATATTTCATTATTTTAACAACTCATTCCTCCTGGATTTTTAAGGCATCAAAATATGGAAGATTTCAAGTATTCTGCTTAAAAAGTAGTATAAATCTTCTCACATTATTTTGAAACTATGATTATAACATAAGTAATACATTATAAATAAAATAGTTTTAATTCGGATATGATATTCAAACATAACTAAAAAATATAGCTAAATGAAATAAAAAATGTAACCGACTTTTTCCAAATTTAGTTTTCACCAATTTTTACTAAATCGCTATATGTCAAATTTCATTATCAAGATCCAATTTCAGGTGATATTTTATAATGTTTATTTGAATATTCTTAAGAACACATATTCCTAAACAAATTTTGGTTTTATTGTATTATAAATAGTTAAAAACATAATATGTATCTACTTTTCAAATACATGTTGTATGATTTCTTAATGTATTAAAGAAACTTCTTGTTTACGATGTTTGGTCGATAATTGGTTCCACAAAATATTATATAGTTTGTAAAGTTTGCGCACACTAAAAACAAATACATTTCCATGGTTTTGTTGATGTTCGTATATCATAAGGTAACTTTTGGCCAACAAATTAAATTAATGTTTCAACTAAAGATACATGTGTCATCGTGTAGTGGAGGTTCGTATGTTATGAGGTTACTTTAGATAAACCAATTAAGTTCGTGGTTATGTCTAATTAATTAGTATGTCTCTGTTAAATAGATTCTTGTACGTCCCTCGGTAGTATTAAGTAAATAAATTAGGTATATTTATATCCACAAGAATATGTTAGATGACGATTTTATCCATCCTTTAATATAATATATTAAAATGTCGATTTTTACCGCTAAAAATTAAATATTAAAATTTTAAACCCTTGTGATTGTATTAAATTTAACAATTCTTTAAATTTATTTAAATTCTCAAGATTATCAGTTTAAAATATCCTTCCATGAACTACTTAAAATCATCTATCGCAAACAAGATGGTTTTCATTGTATATATTTAAATTTGAAAAATTTATTTTAAAATATCACTTTAGTCTAAAAATATTAGCTTGTATCGATTGTTTAAAAACCTTTACCGGCTTTGAAGGATTCGTTGATCCCAGCCCATTAATTTAATTTACTAGTCTGCAAGAATCGGCTAATGTCATGGTGAAAAAATAAAAAATCTGTTGGTAGCTTACTGTTAAGACTTTCACTTTCAACCGGTCATGTGAAACCAAAATCACTTGGAGATATTACAAGATAAAGACTGTTAGTCTTTGGACGAGTGTGTTGGAGGAGAGGGAGGCTCCAGACCGATATTCCTTATCTGTTTGCAAAATTATTCAAAAAAATGCATCAAAAAGGTTCATTGTGAAGAGAGAATGCATGTACTTAGTGGAGAAACACTTGACTACCCGAGTTTGATTTTACCCTTTCCAATAGTTCATTGAAAAATTCCTTTCAGCTGATTTATACAAACCAAACCAAATCAAACTATGTTTAAATTTTCAACAAATTCGCAATTAGTATTAATATATATTAAAACCTCACAAAGTAGGTAGCTTTATTTAAAATCACTTTAACTATATAAACATGTCAAAAAAGTAAAAATATATAAAATGATAATCAAATAAAATTTTATTTTCATTTTATATATTATATTAACCCTAATATGGTGATTCGTTGAGATATATATTTTCTAAGAATCTAAATGTCAAGGAATAGAATATGTATTACATAGAAATCCCAGCTCTAGTAATGACTTTCAGAGTTTTGTAGCTTTACTCTTTTCTTACAATACAACTATTAAACATGTATTTTATTGTAATTGCTACTATATATATTTATATATAATAATTGTGTTATGTTCCAGTGATCTAGTGCAAAAAGAGACAAACACGTTAGTCATTTGGGCAACTAGAGCGTGCTTTTACAAAATGTGTTCAACATTAACGCTTTCTAGTAAAAGCTAGGGTAAAATGTGTATTTTTTACTCAACGGGGTAAGAATTAACTCAAGTCCAAAGCTACAATAAAAACTTTTACATCGGTCCGAGAAATGTATAATGTAAAAAATACTTCTTCCGTCGGTAGTTCAGGGGGTGGAGGGTAACTACCCCCTTACAAAAAATCTCTTTTCTACCAAATGCCCTCCCACAGCAAAAAATTAAATCATACCTACGTGCTTGGCACACATTGTTTTGAGAGTAGCTCCTGAATATACTATGTACTTTTATCAAATGAGGAATACATGAATAGAGGCTACTCCTTTATTTTTATGCATTTATCTACACTCTAGAATCATTGGTTCCCAAACTTGTTGAATGGCGTACCACCCAAAAAATTTCCGTATTTTGGAATACCACCAAGATAGTGCTGAATGTTTTAATATTTAGCTAAATTTTAATGGCTCCCAGGAATATAAAGACACAACACCATTTATAGATTTACGGTTTTTATTTATTAGTATTTAACATTTATACTTAATCAATACGGATAATAGGGCACACGTATCAAAATAATATAAAAAATACTTATATTTACCCCTCCAACAACTGTTTAAAACTATTTTCCTTTCGGTTTGACTTTTTCCTAATATATTTATGGTATTTGATGAGACATTATATTTTTACAACTTGAATTTGCTTGTTTTGTTTGGCTTCTTACTGCGTACTAGCTGGAATAAGTGTACGTACCACTGGTAGTACGCGTATCATGGTTTGGGAACCGCTGCTTTAGATAACTGAGCCGCATACTTAGCGCGTCCTCTTACTAAGATAATTGTTAACTCCCGTTGGGATAGTAATATTTATCATATTTTAATTAATTTATAGCCTCGACGTCTGTCCTAGGATTACGCTAGTTTGTGAGTCGTGTGCTTATATAGTCACTCTCCAATGTAGGTATTCAGAAAGGGCACGATACATAATTATTCAACTATAATTTTAATAAAGTTACTAACTCATATGCTAATATAGCCCATTTTCAGCATGTTTATAAAGTTCATGAATAACTTTCCAATTGATTTCAAAAATCTAGAATATCATTATATTATACAATTATTAACAAATTCATTTTTCAAACAACATAGCAATAAGCAATAGGCATATGATAATATGTTTTCATTAAACGCAGATTTAAAACTATTCAATTTACTAGAAATATAAAGCAGTTTTCTAAGTAGTGTATATTAGAAATAGGTACAAAGCTTTTTCAATGTAGCCTTTATTCAAACACTTTGTGAGCCTAAAACTTCAGATAGAGGCGGCCGACAGGTCTCTGCTTTGTTTGTCATTCAGAATACAGAAAAAAAACTACTAAAAGAGTGACACGCCAGGATAGGGAAAGTTTTAGAGTGGTGGGGGTATTTCCTCTGCTTAAACAGGTACTCAGTTCAAGAAGGAAGATAAGACCCAAAATGAAATTTGGCCTTCTATTCTGCCGCACCTTAACTTAATAAGTTTTTGTTTCGTTAAGAAAAATATATTTAATTATCTTTTTTTTGAAGTTATACTTCTTTAGGCGCGTTATGAAAAAATGATGAGAGTGAAATTTTAAGATGCGCGCGCATCACTGTAACACAAAAGTAACAGGTTGAAGCTAAACCGCTCATTAAGTCTCGAAAAAAAAAAGCTACCAACAAAATAGAAATAGAACCTCTGTTAGTCGCGCATGTTGGTACGCTCGTCGCCTCTGATCACTGTTTTCATATATATAATATTTATCCACATGTTTCTAGTTTCTACATTCACAACACGTGTTTTAGTTTCATACAAGTGCGAATTATATATGTGCTAATAAATTATATTCAGTAGTGATTTAAATTGAATATTTTGATTAATATTATTTACTATTCGTAAATATTAGTGAAAAAAATTGTGCTTATAGACTTTTTCAAGTGCTCCAATATAATTGAGGTTAACTATCCGTATGTATTATTTATTGATATAAATTAAAATATTATTATTTAACATAATTAATACTAAATATTATTAAATTATTATTGTTAAATATTTATTATTGGTTATTTAATATTTACAAAATAAAGAAATAAAATTAATAAAACATTTAATAAAAAATTTGTGATAAAAATTTAAATCGAACATCAAATTAAAATATTAATTTTTAATATTTATTATTAAATTGAATAAATAATAAATATTTATAAAAATAAATGAACAAATTTAATGAAAACTTTTTGATAAAAATGAAAAGTGAATATTAAATTAAGAAAATAATAAATATTTAAAAAATGAATAAACTTAAATTCAATTTTTGAATTTATTATTAAATTTATTCATTTACTTTTAAAATATTAAATAATCAATAATAAATATTTAAAATTAAGAATCTTATAATATTTAGTACAAATTATGTCATATATATTTATTATTTTCTAAATTTTATTTTTAATAATTATATATATATTATTAAATTATTAATTTTCAATTTTAAATATTTATTATTAATTTCTAATATCTAATTCTCAACAATAAATCTTATTCATCAATCTAAGATTCTTTTAGTTTATTTAATGATACCAAAGAAGTATAACTTCTCACGCGCGTACATAAGTACACACACCCATTTTTTTAAGATTTTTATGTTTTACCCATTTAATTATCTAATCAGTTGATATTATTATTAGTGTTCTATCTTACGACAGGTTCATTATTTTTGACAGTGAACTTAACCCGCTAATGCACCCTGTCCTCTACTCTTCCTTCAGCTTCTAAAATTTTCTTCTTTCCTTCAAGTCATCCAATATTTGAATACTCCTTCTTAAACTCCTCTTCCCCTCAACCTTTGATTCTTTGACGACGCGTCGTGCCGAAGACAGTTCTTTCTAAGGATGTGTCTGATCCAGTATGCTTTGTACCCGAGAATCACATCCAAAGATGGTTCTCTTCTCACCCTCTCCTCTTCTTATAACATCTTCGTTTGTTACCCTCTCTATTATTATCATTATTATTATCATCACGTCTTATTACCCGTTCGGGTTATACGCACTAACGCTAATGTGTAATGGTAGGGTGATTGTGAGATGAAATGGAGGACCTACAGTTTAACGTGGAATCCGAACCACGGTGGTGGCCTGGAATTCCCCACATTCACAAGATGTCTTGTCAGAGGTGAAGGAAGGGTTTGGCAATCAGATAAATCTGTGCCGGGACCGAGGATTGAACCCCGGCCGCCAGCACAGAAGTCTGACACCTTACCCCTAGACCACCAGGTCACCCCCCTCTCTGTTGATGTAACATTTTATTAAATAATTTAAATCATAACGTATAAAAAACATTTGGAATAGCTCAGGCCCCTATCTATCATCGTTAAATTTTAGATACATAGTTAAAATTGTTGAAATTATACTACTATAAAGCTACACGGCCGACTCACTCATACATTGATATTAATATTTACCCACTTTCAGATGAGTTAGAAACTTGAAATTTGGCAAACTTATAGCTTCTAGCCTGTAACCGAAAGGAAAATTCTAAAAAATTAAAAAATTTAATGATTAACCCCCGAAAAAAATTCAAAATGGCAAAGAAACTTTAAAGTTAGTGCAGACCTTTCTTTGGAAGGAATCTTGTGGCTAAACGGTAAGACCTATCAAAAAACGGCTCTGGAATTACATTAATCTACATCCTCATTGGGGGATTGGGGGCGGAGACCCCAACGATCAAAGCGAGTTGGATATATAGACCTACATATTTAATGTTTCTCATTTGTATTAAAGAACGAAGATAGAAATCATATTATTTCATTTGGACTATTTTATTTGCCTTCTAGGATCATATCTGATTATTGTTATGACTGGAACTACTATAGTCAACGCTAAAATATAATTTACTGACACAGGCGGTCACTCAAATGAGACTCCATTTAATTCATATTTCTGATGATGTCCTATTATATCTATCGCCTTCGGTACCGACAGGACATTTATGGCTTTTAATACAATTCACTCTATTTTTTTTTCTACCTTGACTTGGTAAAACCATACGAGCCTGCAGGCACTGTTGAAACCAAACAATGGAATAATCACCCGATCAAAGCTGTGATTAGAACACAAATGAAACATCTCTCTTTTGAGTTTAATATTTCCTGGCTTATATAAAAAAATATTTAAATCTAATAATGGGAAATAAAAATATGAAAAATATAGATCATACAAAAATGAAATATAGGCTTAGTAAAGAGAGTCATTAATTCGATTGAAATAAAGTAATACCCCTGTCAGTGGCCAAATGGTCTAAGGAATCACTCTCGTGTTTGACTGTTCTGCTTATAGCTGGCATATCGGGGTTCAGATCCCGGTCCGGTATACTGAGGGTGTTTTTTTCTCAATGGTTTACCACTCTGCTTCCTCGCAGATGCGGGTGTATTACCTCTGAAATGCTTCCTATCTCACCCCTTCCCAATTGGAGTAATTATAATGTACACGTTTAACCTGAACGTATATTAAGACGCATTGAAAATAATAATATTTTTTTAAAATAACATAACAAACAAAACAGACGCAGCTTACCCGAGGAATTTATGTTTTAATAATAACAATCCATAGTTTGAGGGGTTGACAGAAGGATGGAAGCCCTAATATGGAAAAAAAAAGTTATTTGTGTCATTTGGTAGGTTTTATAAAAGACTATAATTAGTTTCCCTAGTATACTGGCTGCCCAGGATCGATTATGGATTTGGATGAAGAAGGCAAACTTTTAGGTTAAATGAACTCGCGTTGTCGAGAGGGTGGTAAATTCTCAATACACCTTGCTGAGATTCAAACCCAACAAACCAGACTATGCTAGTTTTATATTCAGAACGCGTGGCTGGTGAATTTACAAATAATTCATTAACATACTGTACATACACGTAATATTAGTGTTTATATTTATCCCTTATATCAACGAAAAGCTTCAACTATGTGATGGAGGTGATTGCAACCACATAGTGACTTTACTCCCACACGATACGGCTGAACCCCCTTATGCCCGGTGTACCCGGCCAGGGATGGTCATCAGTTTGTAGGACGATGGAGATTATGTTGTTCTTCTGTGGAATGATATAAAAATAGTATATATTATTCTTCGGATAACAGGATAGGAAGATTTACATCTGAAATATAAATCCATGTTGAGCGCTTAAGGAACTGCCCCCTTAAGCCCTGCCATGGCCCTCTTTTCTACCCGTAGGTACTGGCGAGGAGTTAGTTCCAGTTTTAGACATTTATGTAAAAATACAAGTTTTAATTCACCTGATGTAATTTTTTGTCCTATAGGTAAGCTATATATGTCTCTTGCAAATGGTCGGTCGTTATGTGAATTAGGTGGTAGTAATTGACCAATATATTTGAATTTGGTTTATAGTTTAATTCTATATGAGAACTTCATAGTTCCGTCTTCACATTTGATTTTTGGACTCGTAAGGTATATAGCTAGTCTAATAACATATGGTCTTATTTTATATATTTTCTAATGTAATCTTCAGTTTATGAAGAATGCGTATAACCCGAATGGGTAGTAAGACGCGGTGCTAATAATAATAATTTATGAAGAAATTGGCCATTGATTCATATTAGAGTTTACACCGTCAATACCAGGAAATATATAATAAAAGTCAGTTTCATTAATAGTGTACTTGTAATATTTTCCACCGCTTAATGATTGTGATTCAACATTAAATAGATTTGAATGTACTGTTGCAATTTCTTCATATTTGTAGTCATCTGTGCTGTCACTAGTTGTAGTGTATCTGTTATTCTTTTCCATGGAAATAGTAATTGTTTAGGAGTAAATGTTTCTTCAACGACTTTTCTAACTGATGTAACAACATATAAATTTTGAGAATTTTCAAAATCATATTTTATGTATGACGTGCTTCTTTAAGTTAACAATTTTTTTCTTAATGTAGCTTGATTAGTTATTCTAAATTGAAAATCGTACATATTCATTCCTATTACAGTAGCCGAGAGTTTATCATATAAGGAAACACTTATATTATTTGAATCGTCTTTTCCACCATTTATCCAAATGTGAAAAGCGTGCTATGGTAAAATAAGAGGTTTTTGATCATCTGTGAATTCAAGATCATACCATTTGCATTGTATTACTTCACCTTTGATGTAACCAAGTGATATTGGAAACATTAAATCTGCTGTTGTGGGTGTAATATTATCTTCATAACCGTCTTGTATAGATGATTGTTGTGTCTGCCCAAATCCTACACCTTTCATAGTGTCACCTTCTCTCTTTCTTTTCTTATGTGTCACATTAGTCAAGTCCTCTATGGCACCTGTAATATTGATGAATATTCAGTCAGATTGTTGTATGTATTTTCAGAAAAGTCAAGTTTATGTTTATTAGTTGCATTAGTTCCTATGATGTTAGTTAGTTCTGTAGTGATTGGGCCAAAATGCAAAAGTAAGTGATGATAAAAATCGTTTGTAGTTAGATTGTGTTTAGGTGCTTTTATAAAGTCTTTAGTTATCGTATTAGAGTGTTCAATAGTTCTTTGAAATTCATGTTTTAATATTCTTTGGTTTATAGATGCAGTTTCTGAATCATCGCACCATGTCGTTAAATGGTTGTTAGTAGTCAGGTATATGGGCAATCTTTTTATATTTTCTTTGTCGTAGTGCTTGATATCAGTTGGAACATTTGCGCCTTCTAGTAAAAGCTTCCACGTACCGACATTTGTATTGTCTATTAAAGGTTCTTCAAATAGAGCACAAGTTGCTGGCGGTAGTTGGCCATAATGAAAGCCTGTTCTGTCTCTCTCTCTCTCTGCTTATTAATGTCGGATCCATGTCATTAGTAAAAAGTCTTATTACCATTGATTTCCCAGTATTTGTATTACCTTGTATAACGAAGCCATTTATTTTTTGAAAAGTTTTACTTTGTATGAGTATGAAATCTGTATACAATTTTACTGGATTGATGTTCATACTGAACCAATTTTCGATCCATAGTAAATTGTCAATTTCGTAGGTAGGTTCAATATTTTCAGAAATAATATCAAAGAAATGTAATTTTTTAATTTTTGCATTTCTTTATGTGTTTTGAAGATTTAAAACCATGTTTAGATATATCTTGAATTGTGAACCAGATGGTTTTAATATTTGAAGTAATACTGGTTCTGGTATTTCTTGGATAAATTGTTCATATTTACGAATGTTGTTAGTGTTCACTAAATCCTTAAGATGGTCTTCTTGTTTGTACCGTCATCTGGTGTTGTTGTCCTGTGTATTTTTTTTATTTTTTTTTCCAAAATACTGTTCGCATTTGCTGGGGACGTCAATCTGATCTTCTTTGAAAGTTTTTATAATATTATTGAATACTTTTAAGAACTCAAGTATCTGATTTCCATCTTGGATGAATACTCAAAAGCCTTTGCGGAGCAAATAGTATATGAATCAGATGATGTAACGGACGCGTTGTAGTGACAGATGAGCTACTGTGTTTGTAACAGATTCGCCTTCAATGAATTTAATAATTCGATTGACGACCCGATGACCATTGGTTTCTGGTGCTGACTTAATGATGGCATGGAAGTGGTTGCCGTAGTTAAATAGGACGAACCGTGGGAGCTTGTTCTTTGGGGTGTTATGGATCTTTCTTTTTTTTTAATCTCTTCGTATGAGAGAGATTTTCCTCGGACGACTGTGCTTCCTCGCCTCCGTCGTCGTCTTTGGGTTGACCACTGTTGAGAATATGCATCGCATTTTGATTGTCCATGGTGTCGCATCCTCGATCTGTGTCATCAAGTGTACTATTTCTATTTGTATTCCCAGTATTACTACTTTTACTAATTCTAGCGTTGGGGTTGTGTATAGTTTTGCTTGTCCTTGGTTGTTGCCCATCTGTATGTACGTCTATGTCGGTTTGTAAAGGTCTATGAATGTCACAATCTTTTTTATCAATCTTTCTCTCGGTGGTCTTGAGCTTACGTTCGTTAATTGACAATACACTATTTTGGGATTCGATGTGCGGTACATTATTTGTATATGTCTGGTCAGATTTGTCAATTGTTCTAATTCTTTTGAATTTATGAAGTTTTCCTCCATTCATCTGTGTAAATGTTCGGGGGGTTGGTCTGTCTTTGGTATTTGAAATTAAATCACATAACGTCTCGGAGGAACTTGAAATTTGGACCTATTGTTGACTCCACTATTGTCCATTGTTCTTTTGTTTCTGCTTGGTCCAACCACATCCATGATTGCGTCTGTTCCATTTTGTATAAAATATAGAATACAATCAATAGTTGTTTGTGTATGTTTACTTGGTGTTTTTGGTTGTTTTAATTTTAATGTAAATTTTATAGGTGTTGTTGGGTTTGGTATTGGTGTTGCTTCTATTATATCTGGAATATGGATAGGAGTATTTGTTTTTGGTTTATGTTGTATGTCAATGTTATCAACGATAAATTCACCCAATTCTTCTTCGTTAATGTCTAAATATAAGATATTATTATTTGTAATATTTTTTGTTACTTTCAATACTACTTACAGATGATAGTTTTTCTGAAGTATGAAAGTTGATAAATTGCCAAGGATTTTCACTTTCCCCAGGAAATTCTTGAACGTTGTGTCTATTTGCTTGAGATTCTTCATTCAGTGACATAATGAATACAAATGGTGTATTCAGTAGGTTTATATACAAGTTGATAAGCGTAATCTGCGTCATTAGAGGTTATCGGAATCAATATGTCATTAATGTTAATGGAGTTAGTGACCTTCGATAGCGATATCAATAGTAAATTGGCTGATGTAATATATTTTAATGTTACTTAATAAGGAGACAAAATAAATGTTGAGTTATCCAATCCTCTTATCTCTACGAGTCCTAATCCTATTCCCAAGGGGTCTTCCCCTTATATGTCCAGTATACACGACTTAATGGGGTATATATGAGATAAGTTAAATGTAATTGCAATCATTTATTGCTATACAGCTACAGATCACACAGTCCAATATTCCATCACACAGTCCACAAGTAGGATGGGTGAATATTGCCATTAGGGCAATTGGAAGACATATAATCAGATATAATCAGTTGATAAGACCGTGGCGTGATGCGCCTGCACATAAGAAGGCAGAGTCTAGCCCTACTTGTAAAATTATTGCTTAGCATAGGGTAAGTTCCGATTCAGTGTTCTCGGCCAGGTTGTTGGATGCTTCTGCAGGGCCAATGAGCCTAAGCCAGACAGGCATATTGAACCAGGGGTTTAGCACCAAAAGGTGGTAGTCAATCTTAATACAAATCAACTATTAGACTTCATTCCTGACAGGCAGAAACTTCCACTGGTTGAGAATCAAATGTGGAACATACAAAACATACAAAAACTATTAAATTGGTTAAGATGGCCTAGCCTCGAACTGACTGAAGAGCCCCTTCGCCTTCTAAACGCACCACTGACTAAACATGGTCTAGCGGGCTGGTGTTTGGGATCATTCCCACCTTCAAATGTGGGTCTTAAGGACCACGCAGAAAACAAACATTCACTAAATGGCCCCACAATATGGTATCCAAGCCATCCAGTCCTTAAAAATAATCTAATTCATGTTAGGTGAGAGTATAAATTCCTCTCGGTTAAACACAAATACCTCCTAAACTAGCTATTAAGTTACTGGGCCACCTATTCTTCAAGGAGAGAGATAATCGAATAGGTACCCTACATCTTCCGACGGTCTGGTCGGTCTCGCGGCAACATCGTGAAGTCAAGTGGTGCTGAGGCATTGGCTTGGTAAACAGACTCCAAAGAGTCACGATGTTCGTACACGCGTAGAACCATGTGATAAATAAATGAGTGATCTCTTATCCCCGGCGAGCCGTGGAGTTTTATAGCGGTTGTTCGAAGAGCATCATGGGAAAGAAAGAAGAAGAGGGAACCATCACTCTAGTATGGACCGGTGACGTCACCCATGCCAACCAAGGCTCTGACAGACGGACAGACCTCCCGCCTGCATCAGTTATTTGATATCTTCAGAGAGTCAAGTGCAGTGCAGGTAGCATGAGGGCGGCGAGACCATCCAATGGCGCCGTTCATGCTCTCATCCGAGACGAGGTATGTAACATATGGAGAATTATATATCAATGGTCTAGCATAAATATATATTATTAGGAAACCATAATTATATATTTTTTTTAGTAGAGGTAATTTGCTACAAGAATGGATAGTATTGGGCTGAGTCGATTAGCCCGTTACAACTGTAGAGATTGTGAGTTAAGGGTAGTATTTTTGCAGTTTTTGTATCAAAACTTTTGTTGGTATAAAATAAATCAAATAATTCTCCAGTAAAATCATAGAGTTTAATTTTCTTCACATAGTGACTTCAACAGTTGTTGAATATCTATCAGGGATGTCCTGGAATTTAATAACAACTGTTTATCGTCATTTAAACAATTTGTCAGCTAATGCTACTATGTACATGGCATATTAAACAACTGTTGAAGAAAATTAAAGTTTATATTTCTACTGGAGAAATATTTTATATATTTTGGCAAAAAAACTTTTTTTTATAAAACTGCAAAAATTCTTACCAAAACTAGCGTTCCTAAAATCTCCACCTTAACCCCTAGTATTACAAATCTTTTACAAGAATTTGTAAACAACGACGAGTTAATCTAATCACATATCTATTGTGTCTACAGTACTTTGGATATTGTATAATTTAATACAAAAAAAGTCACACGTATAAGTTGTAACAGCCTTCCATTTATCAAATCCTTAAAATTAATTGTACTGTTTAAACTAGATTCAATAATGTTATTATCCACATGGGTAGGTCAGATTGCCTAAAGCAGAAATTCCCATATTTTATTTTTTTCAGCCAAGTGCTCACTTTTAAAAATTGGAGGTTGGATACCCTCTATCACAACCACCCTAACGTGCAATGCAATATGCAATAAGCATGCTGAAATGAGAAAAAATAACTTTAAAGTCATGTTAAATTGTACATTCATATTTAATTATTTCTGCACTGCATTTTTATCGTGGCGTAACTTATAACTTTAAATAATGAATGATTAAAAATACTGTCAAAATTATAGAGCGTATGTGTTAAGATAAATGCAAGACCCTTTTGTTAGATATTTTGTTACCTGATATTATTAACATAAATTTATTGTTGTAGTATCCAAGAAAACATAAAAGACCCCCTACTTTCTCCTTAAAATTCATCACGCCACTGAGTAATAAAAACTCCCTAGAGGAGATTGTTAAGGCCCGTTGACACGATATTAGTTGACTAATGCAAGTACACTAATTTGGCCCCGCGCGCGCATAGCTTGCACCGTGTAAACAGACAAGCGAGCTACTAAAATGCAAGTCCACTTGCATCTGAAAAAGTTGGTCACCTTCCAACTTTACTTTAATGCAAGTAGACAATTCAAAATGGCGGCAACTAAAGAAGTGGTTGAGCGGGGGACACTTATTTGTGGAATATTATGAAAAGAATGAGTTTTTGTGCAATTTTAAGCACCGAATTTATAAAGATAAGAATGCGAGGGATATTGTAAAGTTAAATCAGGTGTACATATTCTCTAGGAGTTTCCCAAATAAAATGTTAGGCCTACGTAAATATTGGAAATGTGCTTTGTGAGAGATATAATTTAATATCGGTAAGCACATGTTATCAATAATTTGATCAAACCATTATTTCCTACGAATCATCGTGGCATGTGTAAATTTTTTTATATACAATCACAAAATATAATACAACATTGTAGTACCGTGATTAGTTCCGGCAACATAATATTCGCGTTATCGGCAGGTAAGGTATGAATGGCCAGCGGTTTTAACGCGAAATCTTCGGCACGCTTTCCAATCTCCGTATTTGACACTTTAACCACTCTTTATAAGTTTTAATTAATAATGTTCAACCCACACACTTCAAACACTTTGTAGTAATGCTTTGTAAACTTAAGTAGATACATAACATAATATTATTATCGCATAACAAACCAGATCGTTTATATTTAAACCCATCTACAAATTAATAAATTATTATTTTAAAGGAATATTTTAGGTCTATCAAGCTAGCATTTAACAAAATATTTGGTTACTAGTATACCAAAATTTAAAACAGGGCTTAAAAACCTGCGTTAAGCCTATTATTGAAAAATGCCCAGCCAAGGGTTGTATTGGGGTTTATTGACCTTATTTGAGTTTAATTTTATTTATCATGTATGCTAAGTGAGTTAACAAATCAATAAAAATAATATAATAATTATTTGGGATCAACTGAAATACATTTTAAATCATTAAGGAATTAAGAAATATGAGATGTACTAATCACTAACTTTTTTATGTTGTTTATATAAAACAATTTTTCTAAACAGGTCAACTAATTATGATACATTGCGTTTACTGAAAAATTGTAATTTATTTGGTCACCCATTCTTATTCTATATTCACCCTTTCTAGATCCTAGCACATAAGTGTAATTAATATAGTACTATACGTATAAATAACCCGAACGAGAAATGAGATGGGGTGTCCAGGGTTCAAATTTTAGTTAGGTATACTAGGGATGGTATTTTTTTCTAAATGGTTTCCCAATCTTTCTACGCGCAAATGGGGGGTGGGGGGTATTCTCTAAAATTCTTCCTTCCATTCCTCATATCTATCATATGAGTGTAATTAATATATGAGTATAACCCGTACAGGAACTAACTAAAACGCGGTGAAGAAAAAATTGACGTCGCTGACACGAGAGAATTTTTTTCACTTTCTAAATGAATATGATTTTGATCAATACCACAGGGATTTAAATACCCAAATTTATATTCAGATGGATCTTTCATATGGTAGTGTTTGAAAACTACCTTAAAAAAAATTACACGCACAAAATTATTAACCAAGCGTATAAATCAAATGGGTAGTGAGACGCGATGCTAAGAAAAAGTTAAAACCCTTTTCATACTGCCCTTAAAATTAAACAAATGAGAGTCTTGTTTTTAAAGAATAAAATGTGTAAAATAGTTTTATTAAACAATAAAATGAGGTGGACTGGATAGAACTAGCTCAAGATAGGAATAGGTGGCGTACTTTTTTAAGGGCGGCAGTGTTCTTTGGAGTTCCTATACCATAAGTGAGTAAGTAGGTAAGTATTAATAAAAAGCAGCTTGATATATATTATAATGAATATCAAATAAAGATTTTAACCAATGCGTATTAATTAAATACAAAAGTATACTGGAGATTATACAAAACGCCAAGCGTGATATCTGCTAAATTTGATCTACAAAGTGGTGTGAATATTCCGTCCTATAAATTCAAAATGTGTTTGTAACCCTGCCATTTGTCAAGCTCACTTACACATTAATGGCTAATGTATAGTTTAGAGAGAATGAAATGGCAAACGAGAAATTGGTAACGCTGCTAGTACTTTGTTATGCTTTTATGGCACGTACATCACAAACATTGAAACCATTATGATTATTTTCTCATATTTGTGGAAGCCTAACCAAAACCATTATGCAACTGTGGATATTATCTTTCCAGATTAATAAGGATTGGTGCCCGAAACGTAAAATAAATCATATAGATGCAAATTATCAATGTTCGCTTAGCTCTTAATATTTGTAACCCACTATAGAAACCGCGTCAAAATTTGGACAAACTAGTTTAATTATATATAAGTAGCCGCCTCAGTGGCGTAGTTAGCTAGCACACTAGTTTCGTGTTGAGCTAAACTGACGAGGACGGGGAGATCCAGGTTCGAGTCTCGTTTGTATGAACAGGGGGTAGTTTTTTCCTAAATGGTTTTCCGCTCTCCTTCCACACAAATGTGGGCTCACTTCCTCTATATTCAACCTTCCCAATTCCTAACCCATTAGTGTAATTATTACTTAAGTTAAGCGTATAGCCCAAACAGGTAGTAAGACGCGGTGCTAAGTATTATTATTATTATTAATTTTATGAAAATATTTATTAAAAAAGCCTTTACAAGGCTTTATAATTATATGTATTTATATGGGTTCTGTCAAGGCCGTAGTCAGGGGGTGTTGTGGCTCAACCCCCCCCCCCCCCCCCCCCCC
>CABFVZ010000299.1:78954-95585 GCA_902151445.1 Timema monikensis | reverse complement strand
TTCCTTTGGGACCTCCTAGAGGCAAAGTTTGAACAGCCTGTGTGGGGACACTTTGCCCTGCTTCCTTACAAGCAGTGGTAACTTCAAAGTACCTTGGTAAAACACCCTTATCCTGGGTTAAAGCTCAAAGCTTTGTATTAAAATCACCAAACTTATTCATGGCCACTGCTGAAAGTAATATTTTTAACATCCCATTTATTCTGGTTTAGAGCTCAAAGCTCTGTGTTGAAACTATCATTTTATTCATGGCCAATGCTGAAAGTACTATTTTTAACATCCCATCTGGTTTAGATTTCAAAGCTGTTAAAATCACAATTTATTCAGGGTAGGGTTTATAGTACCGTGTTAAACCATTACTTCACAGTTGCTTAGAGCTCAAAGTTGTGTATTTAAACCACGCTTAAATTGAAGGCTACATTATCTTCTCAGTCTGACAACTGTGCGGTGAAAAAAACTTATTATTAAGAATTCATGAATTTTCTAACTATCAATATTTTTATACATAAATACCTAAAATGACTAAAACATTATTCAAAGCATGAAAATATTACCTAAAATCCAAAATGAAAAAAAAATGAGCTGAGAGAGGTCTATTATTAATATTATTATTATTATTATTATTATTATTATTATTATTATTATTATTATTAGCACCACGTCTTACTACCCGTTCGGGCTATACGCACTTACGCTAATGTGTAATGGTAGGGTGATTGTGAGATGAAATGGAGGACCTACAGTTTAACGTGGAATCCGAACCACGGTGGCGGCCTGGCATTCCCCACATTCACAAGATGTATTGTCAGAGGTGAAGGAAGGGTTTGGTAATCAGATAAATCTGTGCCGGGACCGAGGATTGAACCACGGCTGCCAGCATAGAAGTCTGACATCTTACCCCTAGACCACCAGGTCACCCTATAATGTTATAAAAACATTAAATAAAGAGGAATATGTTTGTCCTCCAAAGCACATAACAATCAATTCCAAATTTCACAGACCTCAAATTAAATATATATATATATATATATATATATATATCTGTTTATAGCTCGGAAATTATTGGTTTTATAAAAATATATTTCATTTGAAGATTTTTCTTTGAATAGTACAACTTTATAATGATGATAAGTTATATTATCTAAAATATCTGTGGATATATGATCAACATTGGAAATTTCCGCTAGTGTAAAGAAAACTCAATATCGTTTTAGTGGGAAAATGAGGACTGCTATTTTATTTTAAATGTTTAACAGTACTCGGTTAAAAAAATCTAGTCAAAATCGTCTAAGCAGATTTCGATAAAATCAATTTTATTTATTTCTGCCCTTCAGTAAACTACGCTTAATTTTTGGGTTAGATATTTAATGCCAAAAATTCCTTGGTTGTATTATAAAAACTCTAGATATCAAGTTTAATCCCGATCGATAAAATTGTTTTTTCTTTAGTCCGAGATACAAACGGTATCACTAAAACCACTTTCTCGGTTTCGGGGGGTTATGAAACGTTGACACTTATCAAAGTCACGAGTTTAATTGTTTTGACCATCACAATACTTCTCTCTCCGAGAGGTCGAGTGAAATTAAAAGTGTGTAAGCCATCTCTGCTCCCGCCATGAAATATTGAATAGAACCCAAGTCACGTAGAAACGACTACACGCCCTATCCTAAAGGGGATATGTTAAAATCCCACTAATGTTGTTAAAATCATGTTTGTGTTCCACCCGGTTGTAATTTGGGACTAATTGATGTGTTTCTACCCAAACTTTGTAAACAAGAGCCCAAAGGACACGTATAATTTAAATGTTTTATCACGTTAGGAATAACGATTTCATCACAAAGGGATGGTAAACTTTAGAAAAAATTATGTCACCTTTACCTTTCAAAAATGTACGTGATGCAATGACCTATGTTTACCCTTTTTTTTTTAATACATGTTCTATAGTAGGTATATATAAAGTTCAAAGAGATGTCAAAATAATGTAACTTCACCCCTTCTCGCCCCCCCCCCCTCCCCAAGAGGGCTTACTACGCATTTCAAGTATGCTCATATTTATTTTATCTTCTATCACCACGTCTTTCTACCCGTTCGGGCTATAAGCATATTTACTAATTACGTAAATGAATCAGTGATACCCACTTCGGTGGCCTCGTGATCTAACACGCTACTCGCCAATAGACTAAACTGTCGATGATCGGGATATAGAGGTTCGAGTCTCGGTCGGGTGTATTGGAAGGTATTTTATCCAAAATTGTTTTCAACTTTCCCTCCACGCAAATGGGGATACACTTCCTATACATATAATCTTTCTCATCCCTAAAAATCATTAACGTGATTAGTACATAGCCGTATAACCTGAACGGGTTGTAAGGCGCGGCGTTAATAATAATAATTTTAATTATTTTCCATTTATTTAGTTAAGCACTACTATATACTTAGTATGGTTCTAATAGAATCTAATTTATTACCAGCGCATCATTTGTTGTTTTATGCAATTAATTATTATTGTAATTTAAAGTTTCACAGTTATCAATCTTTGTTGATAAGATTTAAATACGATTTTGTTGTTTACCATGGTAACAGGTACTCTTTATTTTAATTTTTCAGATATTTTAAATAGTTTTACTTATGTTGTATTAGATCATTATTAGTAGTATCTAATGATACCTAGGTTTTCGAGCAGAGTGTTAAAAAAAATATATATAGGCAAAAAGAAAATAGTGGTTCTTCAAAAATCAAACAATGTACCTTCATGTAGTTCTATAGTCAATAATATCTGAGTTTGACTGAAAGTCAAGACAGTCCAGAAGTGCAAAAATAGAACTGGTGAATGAGCAGATGAGCCAGTCAATGGAGCAGGCATGCACTAGTAAATAGTAATTCTTTTTGATGGAATGTAAAAACTCAAGTCCCCAGGTTCACGTTTCCAAAAATTTTATTATTATTATTATTATTACCGCATCTTACTAACCGTTCGGGCTATACGCACTTACGCTAATGTGTAATGGTAGGGTGATTGTGAGTTGAAATGGAGGACCTACAGTTTAACGTGGGATCCGAACCACGGTGGAGGCCTGGCATTCCCCACATTCACAAGTTGTGATTAATACACGTTTTGTCAGAGGTGAAGGAAGGGTTTGGTAATCAGATAAATTCGTGCTGGGACCGAGGATTGAACCCTGGAACTCCAACACGGAAGATTGATACCTTACCCCTAGACCACCAGGTCACCTATTTTTTCAATTCAAACGCGATTATCTCATAACTACATTTTTCATAACATAATGAACATTTTCTCAGTTTATATTGGGTAAAAATTATATGATTTTTCTCATAAATTCTCATAACGATATTACACATTTTGACGAGAGCTTTCAAAAAAAATGTTTAGAGAGCGAACAAAAAAATCTATGAAAAAAAAATGAAGTGTGAGAAAAATTGCATATTGCAAAAAATGTTATAAGAAATTATCCTCTCAATAAGGTATGTATATGTATAATTACAGATACACAGAAAATAACAAATTTTTTATCTATAACAGGGGACCAGAGAATGTTCCTTAGATTATGACAATTTAACATGGGCAGGATAGGGCATTCCGGATCCCCTTAACTTATTAGAGATTAAGATTTAATTTTATACATCGACGCTGATGAAAAGGGGTATATCTCATATCGTCTGTTTTGCCGATGACTAGTAGCTTGGTATCTAACCATGGATCGGTGTATTGATATTTATTTAAAGGAATTGTTACCCTACTTTCATTCCATGACAATATGGGTACAATTCTTCTAAATTATTCCTACCTCATCCTTGCATCGTGATTTAGGCAATACCCTATATCTTATGGTCAAACCCGATTCGGTAGTATAAGATATAAGGTGTCATTCTCGCAATAAACTGGACTGCCGATGACAGTGCGATCTGGATTCGTATCTTGGTTAGGTTTACTAAGGGTGGTTGCTCCCTTCAAAGGTTTCCTACTCTCTCTCACCATGCAAATGCAATTACATTTAATCTAAATTGAAACTTCTTCATTCTTAACACATTAGTAGTTTAAAATGCGTACAACGTGAATGGTTATAAGCTACGCGTGTAGTCCAGCCAGGTAATAAGACGTGCAACACAAGGTTTTGTACAAATAATTTAACTTATTAATAAGCCACACGTCAGCTATGCGGGTAGTTCAGCCAGGTAGTAAGAGGTGCAGCATGGCGTTTTGTACAGATAATTTAACCTACTAATCAATTGTAAACAAGAGGATATGTCTTCCTAGGAAATCTCAGCCTCGCAGGGGATGGTGCGAAATCAAAGGATTGTTTTAGAAGGAGAATCCCTCCCTGGGGGAGAAAGATGGAGTCAGGGTGAATTGAAACACACTCGACGGGGTCATGACGACGTATGGAAATTATTTGGTGGGGTTTTGCGGCCAGAATGTGAACGGTAGGATATACATGGAAGTAAAGAAGAATGATGGAATGAGGGTACGGTGGATGGGAGGGGGTTGAGTGGAGTAGGTGGTTATATAAGCTAACATTTACATACTACAAGAACAAAGGAATATACGCTGGAAATTTTACTAGTGGTGCCAACAAAGGTCAAAACTTAGTGCTTTGTAGTATAAAGGGGGAATATTAAAATGCAGAAGGGCGAGAATTCACGTTAAAAATATTTTTTTAATATAATTATTGTGTAATATGTATGTATGTTTTTAGAGAAAGTGAGTTTAGTTGATTGAAACGTGAATAATTTTCTTACAATTAAAAAAAATTCTTGTATTACTTTGAGTGGAAATTTAATAGTTTTAATTTATGTTAAAAGATTTTTTTTGTAAATCAACGACTAGTACCCAGGCTAAGAATCCCCTAGATCAACTTATCTTATTTTCTAAAGTCGGAGAGTTTGTAGCAAAGCGTCGACTTTGGTGATTTTGAGGTAAATTGCTCGCCTCACGACCCGATTTTCATGGGTTCAAATCCAGTGGGGGTTGACGGATTTTTCTTTAACGGTAAAAGTCTGTAGAGCAATTTCCTTTGGATGTGAACTAAAACCGTTGGTCCCTTGTTGATTGTGTTATGTTATGTAAAAGAACCCTGAAGTTTATTTGAAAATACTTTTCTCGCTCATAAAATGTTCTTGAGTGCAGATATATTCAGTCGGATCAGAAAGTGCATATTAAATACCTCAAATAAATTAAAATGAAAAATGTAGCAAATCCCAGCTTAAATTAAGACATTTTGGGAATTTTGTACAGATTTACATCTCAATTCATTATTTTTAGATACCGCAAACACCCATTAATTACATTTCATACATTTTCTTAAGAAATTCAATAAATTCACCAACCAATGTAACTATATAAATTGCGGATTTGCTATTGAAAAAGTTGTAACTATTAATATAACTTCCCAAAGTAAATTATTATTATTATTATTATTATTTTAATATAAAAATTTTAAATCAATTTCCAAGAACTCGATAAGTTTCTGTCCAAATAAATTGCTGTGTTCTGAAACTACATTTTCCTCTTTAAATATTTTTGAGATTTGAAATTCTTGTGCACATCCTTCATGTACAAGCATATTTTTTTTAAATTATAATTGTTTAGTTACAAAACCAGGATTCACTATGGCAAAGAATCGCTTCCTGTTTTAAATAAATATATTTACTGCTATGATTTGTTGTTATCACTGCTTCTTTCTACCTGTTCAGATTATAGCTTACGTATACATTATTATTATTATTATTATTAGCACCGAGTCTTACTACCCATTCGGGTTATACGCACTTACGCTAATGTGTAATGGTAGGGTGGTTGTGAGATGAAATGAAGGACCTACAGTTTAATCACATTCACAAGTTGTGATTAATACACGTCTTGTCAGAGGTGAAGGAAGGGTTTGGCAATCAGATAAACCTGTGCCGGGACCGAGGATCGAACCCCGCACCCCCAGTCCACAGAAGTCTGACACCATATTATTTTAAAGTTAAACTACCAACAATTGCTTGGAAGGAAAGTGGGAAACGATTTAAGAAAAAACACCCTGGATGGACCCAACCGGGATTTAAACCCCGATATCTCCGCTATCAACAGGCCAGTATGTATAATTATTATTGTTTTTCTATGTTATCTATATTTTATTTTTTGTCTTCTTATGTATTTTTCAGTATTGGCTCGTGATAGGCCATGCGACTGATAGTCAGCACTATAATAAAAGAAATCGAAAAACTTGCAAGCAATTAAAAACAAACTATTTTTAACACCAATTATTGATTAAATGAATCTATAACTAAAGTATAGGTAATTCAGATATGTCAGCATAAATAATATTGCCGTTAAATCTTTCTCACCTTCTTCGATGGCCGCATGGTCTAAGGTGCTTCAATCGGGTCTACCGAAAGTGATTTCTCCTAAATTGTTTTACATTTCCTTTCCACGCAAATGCGAGTAAACTTCCTCTTAATATAACTTCCCTAATCCTCAACACCCTCAGCGTAATTAGTACATAATCATATAACCCGAATGGGTAGTAAGAGGTGGTGATAAAAAATCTTTCTCTTTACCTATATGGATTTATTGGATATCAAGTTGAAGTACCCGGAGCTTAAAGGGGAAAATGTTCTTAGTTAAATGATTGTACCTTACATTTTTAAATCCCTGCTTGGTAGTGAACATTTCCATGCATATGGGCTACTAATTTTTAAAATTCTAGATCACTGCTTGCGTTAGATATCACTCAATACTCGTGTCGTCCAAACAAACTATCCATTTTATTAATTATTCAAAGTTTTAAAATTCCGGCATTTTCATGCACAGGGACTAATAATTCTCAAAATTTCAGACCTTTGCTCTAAATATTGCGCAATGCTCATGAGAAAAAAAATTCTTCATTTTACAAATCTAGTCTTAAATTTTGACTTTGACTTCACTTCACGTGTTTCAAGAATAGCTTTGACTTCACTTTGCATTTTAAAAATGACCTTTGCACACATAATAAAGAGTACAACCTTGTAGTTTAACATAGCACTGGTTCACAAAGTAGCTTTATTTGCTAAATTATTTGAAATCTTTCCCACAGACTCGCAGGATAATGTGTCTCTGAAATTCACAAATTAAGGAAGGTACTAGTGTTTAATAGGCAATAAAATCTCAACAAACTCGAAATATGTCCTTTCTTCTGTCGACTTATCTATTTATTAAGAAAGTTCCCAAGAAAAGCATTAATTGATTTAAAGATGAATTAATGCATTCTTGTAAGTTATCATAAAAAGTCAATTTGGTGATACAACTTTCAAGAAACTTTACATGTCGTTTAAGCTAAAAATCCATATTGAGAATTCTAGTTTAACATAGTTTCAACCACAAGCTTACTGATTAGTCAAACAATGTGTGAGTCAAATTAATAACCTGTTTTCGTGGTTGAGTGGAAGGAAGCAGACGGCTAAAGTCAATTATTCTGCTTCTAATCAATGTGGGAAATTAAGGTCATAGGTTTAATGATTTGGTATTTGATTGAGTTGCGTTCTATGGAAATTCGATTTGTTTTAAAAAATGCATCAATGGTTCTTCTTTAAAGTGGAATAAAAAAACATGAGTTAGGGAGTGATTTCTCACTATCTTTATAGCAAAAACCTTCTAGGCATAAATAAATAAAACATTACTCAAATTGATACGTTTAGTTTAATTTTCTACTTTATTAATTTCAACAGTTCTTGAATAGTAACTTGGCTTAGTGAAATTTGAACAAAATATTTTTAAAACAATAATTGCACAAATCCTTTCCAAATTTCACCAGGGCAAATATTCAAGAACTGTTGAAATAGCTAACGTATAAAATCAAATACGTATCTACCCAAGCAAAATTATATTTATTTTGTGTAAAAAAAAAATATTTTATTATGAAAAATGCAAAATATTTACCTTAATTCGAGTGCCCATCTATACCATCTTAAAACTGCTACTTAAAAATGTAATGACCACGGAGCCTTCTCCAAATTCAAAAATGTTATTTAACTAAATCCACGACCCGCTTCAGTGGCTACATGGTCTAAGGCGTTACTCTCACATTAGACTATACTACCGATGACAGGAAGATCAAGGCTCTAATCTCAGTTGGAAATATTGAGGGTATTTTTTCCAACTTGGTTTACCACTCTCTTTCCAAGCCAATGCGGGTACATTTTTATCTAAATATAACTTTCCTAATTCTTAAAACAATTAGCGTCATTAGTACACAGTGCGTAGAACGTGAACGGATAGTAGGAAATAGTTCTGAAAATAAATTAAAATAAAACTAAATCCAGTCCCACCTCGGCAGTCAAATGTTGTAAGACCTCACTCACTCTAGTAGTCTAGTGTTCTGACATGCCAATGACGGGAAAGTTGGGGTTCAAATCTGGGATGGGTGTATTTAGGCAGTGTTTTTCCTAAATGGTTTTACACTCTCTCACCATGAAAATGCGCATATGGTTCCTCTAAATTCAACTTCACATACTCCCTAAGATATTTGCGTGATTAGGAAATGCGTACAATCCAGAAGGGTAGAAAACGTTAAGCTAAGAGGGGGTGGAGGGGAAGGCTACCCTCATCGGTGGTCAAGCTGAATAGGGCATCAAGCTCTTATTTTTTTCTGTTATAGAGAGCCCGGAGTTATAATCTTAGCGGTGAGCAACTAGGTTTTATTTTCCTTAATGGTTTATCACCCTCCCTCCACATAATTTCGGATACACTTCCTTTACATTCTATCTTTCTCACTCCAATCCTCTATGGATAGGATCAGGATATCCTAAACGGATAGATATGAAGTAAATAAAATAAAAATATCTAAATGACATTTCCAAAATGGCTTTTCCCTTAATCCGTCGATGGAAACGCCTTTACTAAAATATAGCGCCAACAAAATATGTATAACTAAATACTTTTTAATCTAGAACTACCCTTTGAATATGATTTTAATCCTATTTTTTTTAAGTTTGAAGAGATTCTTAATGAATAAACAATTATTTTAAGGGAATCAAAAAAATAGTTTTAAATCGCGGTCAAAACTATTTAAAAATCACTTTTGTATAGGCCAAGATAAAAGAGGTAAAACTATATATGTAAATTTCAAACATTGCTTTGTTGGCTATTTTAACAAAACATTTCAATTATTTGTTCTAAAGCTGAGTTAGTTTGTTTGGAAATAATTGCGTATAATATTTCCAATTAAATTATTTGAAGTAGTTTTAATTTTTTTGGATAAATTATAATCATTACTTTTAAATTTAAACTCCATTGATCAATTGATGGTATATTTAATTAAGTGTAAATGTATTAATACATGTTAAAATTTAAAACGATGAATATACGATATTTTTTGAGTTAAATAAACAAAACAATGTTAAGGTAGGTTAAGTTAAGTTAAATTAGGTCTATCTTAATAATCAATTACTATTATGGATTTTATTTATTCACTACGTATTAATTTGTAAAATAGTAAGATGATAAGTTTGTTTATAATAATTTGCAACTATACTTATCGTATCTTTATTAGCAAAATAACTATAATAATTACCCTTAGTTTAGCAGCTATAAATAAACTTTTATTTTTTACCAAAATCCTCTTTGCAAATATTTACTTTCGATAAAATAATATAGTCCTTTACATTCTGTAGGCTTATATTTCATGAAGTGTTCACTAGACTTCGAATGGCACCATTTTAACCCTCACATGTTTTTATTTAGCTGAACAGTGGCAACATGTGCCCTAAAATGCAGATGGTGCCAACATACAAATATCGTAGTTTCTTTACACTGTATTGATAATGAAATATAAGTATACATTAACTTGGGAAAACAATTTAAATAGAATTTACCATTAAGGAAAATAAGCAAATTATTTTAGCTTAAACTAAATATAACAATATAGGCTAATTATTACCTTATGTTCTTTGTATATAACTAATTTGTAAAACGGGTAAAACTAATGTATTTAATGTTTAAAAATGGAGTATATTAAGAATTAAAAGGGAATTTTTTTGTTAAAATCCTTACGATTAGTTTTATTTTAAAAGTAATCTCATATTTCTATAATATTGCAAAATTTCACAAATACAAGATTATAAAATGTTTATTCTAATATATAATTTAAAAGTATTATTTCTGTTGAGGATATTGCCATTAGCTAGTTTTGTAGCAAAGGTTGAGGAGGATTTAAAAAATTAAGAAATCGTAACAGCATTTTCCTGGAATAAATATGGCAAATAACAAATATATATATTTATATCCTCTCCTTCTAATCTGAGAACCGCTGGTTGGCATCGAGTTCCATCATCCCGTGTCAGGGTTAGAAGTTCTATCCGCTATACGAACATTACTGGCTGCTTTCTAGATCATCTCAGCCAAATTCACAATGTAAAACCCCCAGAAAAACATCATGATTAGATCAAACAATTCTCTCTAGCACAGGTAATTTGGAACCAAGGTGGCTTAGGGGACTTTAACCCCCTTATTTATACTTTTAGCGAGCTGAGACTATATTAAGCACTTTAGATAAAAGACATTAAAAGCTAATTTGTCAAGGGGTGTGTCCGCTAGAAAATGTTACTATACCTTTAGTTGATAAAAGTTTGTGTTCAAATATATGAACCTTCCTATAGTAATAATAATAATAATATTTAGCACCGCGTCTTACTACCCGTTCGGGTTATAGGCTTTAAGTACTAAATACGCTAATGGATTGGGAATTGGGAAGGTTGAATTAGAGGAAGTGAACCCGCGTTNCTCGATCTCCCCGTTCTCGGCGGTCGAGCTCAACACGACAAGCGCATTAGCCAACTACGCCACCGAGGTGGGTAACCTTCCTATAGAAGTTTACCAAATTCTGGGGGGTTGTTCATTATTTACCATGTATATGCAATATATTTGATAGTATTTAATACCAAAACTATAATTTTAATGGAATAGATTGAAAATTCACCTCTACTTTACATTAATAAATCTCTAAATCTGTCTGTGTTCTCGATAGTCTGTTTCCAGTGAAACTTAAAAAAAAATTACTTATCAGATCAAGATGGGATTTCTTATAGTGTATACTGTTATTTTTCAAAGAACTACTATACATACCAGCAAGCGAAGCAATACAAATAAACACTCCTAGTGTGGGCATATTTGCGTCTTGAATTTGAAATAATTCAAATATATTAACTTGTAATGTATAATTCTTCTTTGTAAATCTCCTTGAAAACGAGGTGTTAACTAAGATCAACAAACCAATTATAACTCTCATTGGCAACGAGAGTTTTGGGAAGGTGAACAAACCAATTATAAATCTCTTTGGCAACAAGTTGTTTGGGATAGAAGCAAACATGAAGACTTTTGTGTACTTTTGGCAAAATTATTGTCAGATAAGGTTTCGAAGCACTATTTAGTATGTTTCCAGTTATTTTATGTTTTCCCTTGTAGGTTTATTTAGTCATTTTTCTTGATACTAAACCAACAGCACGATTTTGTTTGGTATTTTATGATGCTTACTATAAAGTGCTTCTGTCAATTAACTGCATTTTTGTTTCTATGATAATACATTTAATCAATTTACTTTGATGTTCATTACAACAATGCACAAAAGAGAGCTAATGTTAGAGCACTTAAATTTGCTTCTTAAATTTTAGTAATTTTAAATTTGTTTGCTTGCTTTTCATGTAAATTAAATTTAATTTTGTTTCTTTGGTAATACATTAAAACAATTTGTTTTAGTGTTCATTGCTACAACAATTCCACGTAATATAGCCACTATTTGCGTGATTTAATATGCTTCTTAAATTTAGGTATTTTTTCAGTTATATTATTATTAAATATTTCAAATCTAATTCTCTTCTTTGGATTCTGCCAATATAATTACTATAACTTCGTATTTTTACGTAGCCTAATTGTGTAGGTGTCAACTTTACATGATTGACACGCTACAGTTTTTATTTAGCTTATATCCTTTGATAATAAATAAAATTTATTTAATTTGTTGTTCATTGTAACAATGCTTACACGTAAGAAAGGCACTGTTAGTGCACTTATATTTATATCTTAAATTTTAGGTTTTTTAAAATCATTTTATGTTGTTGCTTGGGAATTAGGCTTAAATTTATGTTTTATTGATACTAAACCCACAGCACAATTTTATTTGTTGCGATAGGGCAATTATTATATATTGTTTAATTTGATTTACTTCATTTTTGTTTCTAAGATAGTAGGTCTACACATATAATAAAACTCGGTTTATCTGCATTCGAATGTTTGTGGAGTTTTTCTTTATTTTTATAAGTAGTATAAACGATAATATTACCAAATAAAACATTTTTAGAATGTTTATTTGATTGTTTGTTGCCAGTTAACCCAATAAGTACGATACTCATGGGATTAAAACATGATCTCTTCCGTTGTATTCCATATGTTTTAGTATACGATGGTAATGTATATAAGAATACACTATCTGTACCCCCCACCCCCCCTTATTTATATACCAAATAAAATTCAGGTTGGTCACAAGAGAGTTTATTTATTTTCNCCCCCCTTTTATTTATATACCAAATAAAAGTCAGGTTGGTCACAAGAGAGTTTATTTATTTTCAATAATAACAATAACAATACTCGATGAGAAAAGAGTGGGACAAGCCCGGAGTTAGGCGTAGGCAAAATAAGGCCATTACAACTCATATACAAACAAAGATATGGGGCACGACCCCAAGCAATAAGATGGCCGCCGAAGGGACCCATAGTATAAACAAACATTTAAATTGACCTCCATACAAATCCGTAAAGTACAATGACACGGATCGTATATAGGAACAATAACCCGCATACTAACAATAAACACTAGACATTGACTATTCGCCATCGGCGACTCCCCGATAACTTATGAAAAAGAGAGAGTTCCCAAAAAAGGTTATCACAGCTATTCTAAAGCTCAAAAATTGAAACCAAGATCCATTATACAGATGCCTCATTTAAATTGAATAACCTTGCAATTAACAATACTAATACACTAAGAGCGTGGGTTCGCGATCCCAGGCTTAACCAACAAGGTTTGGATCAATGGAAATTCAATACCCCAATAATGACAGTAACATTGATCGTTCAATATGATTTTACCCAAATACTCAAAAGGTACGATATAACTAAACATCCCGCACATCAAACATGGCGGAGTAAATAGCCCCAAAACAATCCGTGAAGCGGATGAGATACGTCAACCTGAATAGTAATATCCCTAAATTCAAACTGCGCTGCCATGACCTCTACAAAAATTGCAGTTCCCATACATAATAAATAAAGTTAAATAGTAAATAAATATCGACCAAAACGTAATTTAGAATTCATCGTTACCCAAACAGAATTTTGAGACAAGTAAACTAAATCTAAAATTGACACCAAGTGCCTCA
This sequence comes from Timema monikensis, assembly GCA_902151445.1. Lineage (NCBI taxonomy): Eukaryota > Metazoa > Arthropoda > Insecta > Phasmatodea > Timematidae > Timema > Timema monikensis. The sequence continues at coordinate 82,175 of CABFVZ010000299.1, read as the reverse complement.
CCTAGAGAATGCGGATTAATGTGTGTCATGGCAATAGAGTCCTGCCATTATATACAACCAAGGTAGCGTCACGTGCTCTCATGAGCGCGGGAAGCAAGGTAGGAGAAAGGGGGGAAGGGGAGTGCATTGTTCGGGAAGATTCTCAAATGTTCAGGACGAGATTTCAAATCTCGCGCCGCTCGACCGGCCGTTAACTTCAGAGCACTGTCACTAGGCGCGCACGGGTCCGCCCATGTAGATCGTCTTTTATTTATTCTCTCTTGGGTGTGGGGCAGGCTAGAGGCGCAACTTCGCTGACGATTACTCGTCTCAGTTGAAAACAATCTGGTGGCGAGACGATGTGTTTGTGTGTGTCCTCGTAGAACAGCCAAATGGAGGCAGAGTTGGTGAGTCCATGCAATCTTTTCCTTTCCATGTTGTGACTCGGTCACATATTTAATTCGCAAGCAAAGTAGAGTCGAACAAACCGGACGTAAGCAGTGAACATGCGTCACGCCTGGTATTATGGCTATATAGGTAAACACGTAACCCTTAAAATACACTGCTCTCGACAGAGTTCAATTATTTTCTAGCATTTAAATTGCCGGATGTGTAAATGTATTGTTTAAAGCGAGTGAAGCGGAGGGCAGATGCTAGTTTCTATTATTTTATTTATCACCTTTTCAGGTTTTACGCATATATGGTAATTATTCTAACTGGGTTGGGATGAGGAACGAAGCAGTTTAGAGGTAATCTAAACTAAATCACATGGATGTAAAAAAAACTACATTCAGTAGATCCGACAGGTATTTGAACCTGGATCTCCCCGTCATCGGCCGTCTAGTCTATTGTAAGAGTGGTGCCTTAGACCATGTGGCCACTGAAGCCCCACCATGTTATTACCATGCATTATGGCAAAGACAGAGATGCAATTTCTCCTTTATTCTAAGCCCCTCTTTTAACGCCCCCTCCTTCCCCTCTACCCAAGCCCACACACACTTCCGAAGAGCTTCCCTAAACCCCTTCTTTACTCCACGGGTTTTCTTAAGTTGGCAAGGGTCCTAAAAAAAAAGTTAATTATTCAGGCCTATTATCATTCTGATTTTTTTTTAAATTGGTCTCAGGAAAATAATTTTAATAATCTGGAAACCTTTTTAGTGAAACATATTCACATCATAGCATTTTTTTTAAATACGGACAGTGGCAGTTCGTGCCTAAAATTAGTGGGGGTGCTGCTCCAGAAATTTGTTAGCCTTTGTTTTAACATTGTTTAAAAGGAAAATAACATGTATAAAAAGAACATTAATTCAGGAACTTTATAAAATCTTAACAAAAAAATTAATGTTTTACTTACTTTAACTTAAATTGTTACAGTTCAAGCTTGATCTATTCATTTAAAAATTAAATCCATGATTCTTGTTTTAATTTGCGCAAAAAGTTCAATAATTTTCTCCTTGATCTCTGGATGACTATTGAGGAAATTTTTATCCATTGAAAGTACTGAAAGCGCATTTAGTATTTCTGTTGAATAAAAGATCCTAAAAGAATGAATCAAATAGAATAGCTGGAAGCAGAATAATAATCTAATTCTACACTCTTCTACACTTTATCACATTCAAGAATATGGTACACGGTTTTAAGCACAACACATGCTGAGTAAAAAAAAACTTCCTTCCACCATCACACCAGAGCCGGAACTGCGAGGGCAACAGTTCTCCCTCTAACTGGCAGTCCCGTCTTCCTCCCCACCCCCGTCCTATGTGTGCATGCGCACGACAGTCAAACACCACGTCGCTGGCACTGTGATGCGCACAGTTCCATACAAAGATTTTTGTATATTTATATAAACTGGGGGATGACTACTGAAGTATTGACATTAAGCTTAAGGAATATATATTGTACTCCAAAAATAAAGAAATAATTAAAAACTTTCTTCAACTGGTTCCTTATAGTCCATCTCACCCCACGGATAGAACCTAACTCAAGCAGGTAATATAGCTAGAACCAGACGTCACATCATAGCTCAGTCATTTGTATTATACTTTAAAACAAAAGTACAGTTAAGAACTAAAATACCATTCTACCAAATTTGAAAATAATTGAAAAATAATTATTTTAATAGGGAAACAATATTTTCTGGTAAAATTTTCACTGTTTTCAAGTGAATAATGCAGAATACCGCACTCCGATTCGTTCGTTTCTTGGTATGAACGTAATATTGTATTTAATATCCCCATTGATTAGTGGTGATAAGGGCTTCAAAGGGCTTCTAAAATTTCTAGTCTTAATTAGTTCTAGAAATTGAAAAATGACACCTGGACACGGGAATCGAGCCCAGGACCTTTGGTTCAGCACGCCAATGCTCTGACTTATCCAGGAATCGTTCTGTGTCCAGGGTCAGTCTTCCCTCATATTTTAAGGCAGAGTCCATGATGGACGTGCGGAAATCGTCGGCTACAAATGTGTTATTTTATTAAGATCACGAGCTATCAGATAACGCCGCCACCTTCGACTCGGTAGTTGTCTTAATGCTGTCACTTGGACAATTATTATAATTGTTACTTGTACGATTATTATAATTGTCAAGGATTGCATATTAATGAATAAATAGCCGAAGTTATTATTTATGCTTTTTAATGAGGAATTCTCCATCTATATATCATATTCTGGAAACTTAAAATTGATATCTAGATGGAGAATTCCTCTCTAAAAGCATAAATAATAGCTTCGGTTATTTGATTCTTAGTTGTTACGTTGCATCTAAATATGCTAAATACCGTAATCTTTAAATTAAACAATAACACCTGGACATGGGAATAAAACCCAGGACTTTTAGCTTAACACGCTAATTCTCTTACGACTGAGCTATCCAGGAGTCATCCCGTACCCAGGGTTGTTCTTCACTCATATTTTATATTAAAGTTTATTATGACAGTGCAGAAGTCGTAGTCTACATATGAGCAATCAGTAATTTAAGATCACGAGCTATTGTATATACAGAAATCTATGACTCGGAAGGGTTTTATGCTGGCTGGATGGGTAGTAAGACGTGGAGCACGGTACTTTATACCTTCCTCATCTCTACCACATTAGTGTAAATATGTGGATATCCCGGACGGGTAGTAAGACGTGGAGCACGGTACTATTCTACCATCCTCATCTCTACCCCATTAGTGTAAATATGTGGATATCCCGGACGGGTAGTAAGACGTGGAGCACGGTACTATTCTACCTTCCTCATC
>CABFVZ010000299.1:57556-74871 GCA_902151445.1 Timema monikensis | reverse complement strand
CCCCCTGCCTCACCACACGTGAATGTGGAAACATTTCTGCTGAGATCTATCTTATTCAACTCTATTCCTATTAGTGTATATATATATGTTTTGATAGTATTGGATAAGTATAAATACGAGTTGGACCAAACTAAATACACCCCTTAAACGGCATATTTTATGTTGACACCAAGTGGGAATGCCAGACCTCCAACGTGGTTCGGATTCCACGTTAAACTGTAGGTCCTCCATTTCATCTCACAATCACCCTACCATTACACATTAGCGTAATTTCGTATAGCCCGAACGGGTAGTAAGACGCGGTGCTAATAATAATGGCACCAAGTCTTTCTACCAATATGGGTAGTACCCATACATACTAATGACTTTATTATGATGGGCTTCACCTCTGACAAGACATCTTGTGAATGTGGGGAATGCCAGGCCTTCCACCGTGGTTTGGATTCCACGTTAAACTGTAGGTCCTTCATTTCATCTCACAACACCCTACCATTACACATTAGCGTGCGTATAACCCGAACGGGTAGTAAGACGCGGTGCTGGGGATGAGGAGAGTTGATTTTAAATGAAGTGTATCCTCATTTACCTGGAGGGATGGTTGAAATCCTTTAGGAAAAACCACTCTCATTACACCCAACCGGAATTTAAATTCCAAGCTACCAGTCATCGGTAGTATAGTCTATTGCTAGAGTGACACATTAGACCATTCAACCACCGAAGCGGATCTTAAACTGCCATTAGCTCGGAAATCAAATCTCGCACATAGAAACCTCAACCCCAAAAAACATGATAAAAACCCATTTATACAACGTTTTCTAGGTATAATGTCTGGTTGCTTTCACTTTATTCGTCTTCCTGTCTCCATTTCAAGGTTAACACCAGCTTTCGGAACAGGAGATTAATTACTCCTCCTCGATCCGTAATTCCTTGAGTGAAATTTAAATTGGATGCAAATCTTAGGGAAATTGTCTGTACGAGTCCAAAGGCTGCCAAGTTGAAGTTGGAATGTAATCACTTCTCTATTTTTGTCGAGAATGGTATTACATGCCTACAGACTTTCAGTAAGTAACTAAACATTAGAACCTCTTGTAAATATTAATCGAAAATACTTTCTTTATGGTGTTAAGAACTCAAAAAATTATTAATGCACTTACAAAAGTATGGCACCAATCTTTATATTGAGCTAGTTCCATCCTGTCCAACTCATTACACCTATCCCTAACGTGAGCTAGTTCTATCCTGTCCACCTCATTACACCTATCCCTATCTTGAGCTAGTTCTATTCAGTTCAACTCATTACACCTATCCCTAACGTGAGCTAGTTCTATCCTGTCCACCTCATTACACCTATCCCTATCTTGAGCTAGTTCTATCCTGTCCAACTCATTACACCTATCCCTAACGTGAGCTAGTTCTATCCTGTCCACCTCATTACACCTATCCCTATCTTGAGCTAGTTCTATTCAGTTCAACTCATTACACCTATCCCTAACGTGAGCTAGTTCTATCCTGTCCACCTCATTACACCTATCCCTATCTTGAGCTAGTTCTATCCTGTCCAACTCATTACACCTATCCCTAACGTGAGCTAGTTCTATCCTGTCCACCTCATTACACCTATCCCTATCTTGAGCTAGTTCTATTCAGTTCAACTTATTACACTCTATCTTTTTCAATACCATTCTAATGTTAACCTACCTTCAGCGTTTGTGTGTTTGTGTATGTGTACGCGCGTGCGAAAAATGGGAGTAAAAGGGAAAAGAAAATAACTACGTTATGCCAGAAATCTGTGCAGTGCATTTGTATTTGGATGATTATTCGAAAAAATTTTCCGGTGACGATGGGAGACAATACGAAAAAGTTTCTTGTTAATAACTATAGTACATCTCTGTTATGACAGAATGAAGATTTGTGCACAGTGCTTACCTGTTAGGCCATTCTAAAATGGTCAAAAATGGCATTTTCAATGGGTTTTTTTTAATTATCTAATATTTCAACAAAGTTTGGTATTAGAAACTTCTAAAAAACTCATCATCTTCATAAATGTTTAATCATAAACGATCCACGTGCAATAGTGTTCGTGTGAATTTACAATGTCTACCCAACTGTATCACAGAGTTGATTGGCATGTGATGCACGTTTTAAGATGTCAATTTATGTTGCATTTACCTTGCGTCACAATTTATTTACAGAACATAAATTTTTGAAATAATACTTTCTCCACGCTAATATACCATAAGATTGCGAATATTTAAATTTTAAGATAAAACTAACAAAATCTTTTTCTAAAACATTATATTTGGAAATGATACGTCTAAAAGTAAAATTGTATTAACAGTTTTAAATGTCTGACATTTTAATTTAAGCCCCCTCACTTGTGATAAATAATTTGTGTACGTTCTTTGATAGTGGAGTCACTGTCTTTATATTTTAAGCCGTTTGGTCATGTGTACACAGGCAACAAATTGTTTAAACCAGGGATCCCCAACCCTTAGCCCACGGGCACCATGGCACCCGCCGAGCCTTTTGCGTCTGCCCGCCACTTTTTGACCACAGCTGAAATGTTCTTGACTAATAAATTTAATCTGCCTCTTTTCCAACAAAAATCAAGTTTGTGCTTATCTCCAGGTATGCTGTTCTCAAGAAGTTGGTGGTTNTCCCTCCCTCTCATTACTCTTTCTTTGCCGGCTCATTTACAAAGTCCACTTTATTACTCGGAACTATCATTCTACTCACTAATACCACGCTAATACTTCTATTTCCTTTGTAAATACCCTGACATTAGGTCCACCCAGCTTTGTTGCTTGAATAAACACAGAATAAACATATATTTTAAAAAAGTACCCAAGCACCAAAATGGTGGTGAGTAAATAAATAGTTCCTTGTGTATTTATTTTGATCTTGTTAAAACCGTAAATAAATCAGTATTTTAAAATTTAGTTTTAGTCAACCTGGAGGGGGTTGAACCACCCTCCACCCCATGGCTACGGGGCCTTGAGTATTACCCACAACCACATGTAACGTCACAATCGCTGTTGGAAACTCATGGCAGTTGACGGGCCGTGTGTATAGCGTTGAGGCTGACCTCAGAGTCTGGCGGGATCTAGTAAATTTGGCTTTAAAAAGTAATTGGTGCCCGCCGCACTACCGTCTAGTTTTGAATGTACTCTAAGGTATAAAAAGGTTGGGGACCTCTGGTCTAAACACTTTTTTGTCGCTACCTTTCTGGCTAGCAACTGCAAAGCAATAGATGAACGATGAAACAGTCGTGTCGTTGGTGTGTGTGTGTGTGTGTGTGTGTGTGTGTGTGTTCACAGGGAACATATTTGTTGCCAGGAAGAACAAGTGTTCCATAAACTTATATTAGATCCATTATAATAATGGACATAGAAGAAGTAGGTGCTATTTTTGCTCTTGTAGCCTGCAATATAAAAAGACGAGGACGCGAACGTCAATTTTAGGTTCACCCCATTTACAGTGAAAGGCTTTCACTTGGAACGTTTTATACAAGTTTTGATCGTTATAGGAATTATTCCGAAAAGTTTTTTCCTACTATAAAATGGGTGTTTACAGTTTTGGTGAACTTTTGGCTCTATTTGGACAATCAGTTTCGCAGCAGGATACTTATTGGAGAAGGAGCACGATCGAACGATAGATAGGCACATTATGCGATATTTGTTTCAAAAACTAGACTGAAGTCATGGGCTGGTCCAAGCACAATCTGGCGAGCAACTACAGAACTGTCACCAATGTACCATTTGTTTTCACTAGGTGCATATATGTCGTCACAATGTTGTGGCGCTCCACAACTCTTTTCAACTATTTGAACACAGTTTGGTCGTGTATTTGCCTGTGTACACACTTATGTTAAAACTTATTGATTACTTTGTAACGACCAGAAAGTGTTTAGATATTTTGATGACTATATACACATAACCTTAAATGTTTAAAGGGTGTGAAATTATATATTTAATTGTTTGTAAGCCAACAATTTAAGACTAGTTATGTAACTATGTCAAGATAGGTGTTTTATATTTACGTTAACGTTTTATTCTGCAACTTTTGACTGGGAAATTTTGTTGGTGACATTTAAAGTGTGAAGAACCCTGCAGTTAATTGGTTTCCTCTTCCTGTGGAGGGGTCAACAAGATGATGAAACAAAGTCTCCGGCCTAACTAACAGGAGGCAGAAACAAATAATCTTCTGGTACCTTCTTTACAGTTTGAATTTGGAAGGTTCCTGTTGATGTAAATTCAAACAAGTGGAAGAAGGTTAGGGATGTAATTATCTCTTAGCTGTAGTACAATCGAGGTATTAAGTAGGGTTGGGTTGAGTTAACGAGGTACTCTTGGGAAAGATACAGCTGGACTCGGTTGAAAATTGTAAACGGTCATGTTGGTATAATTGTGGGAGGACTTTGTTTCCAAATGTACAGTGGTGGCTCGTGTATAGGCACTGCGGAACTGCAGGACCCCCTATTTCCACTTGATATTATAGATAACATTTAATATAATGGGTCCTTTTTTTCTTTAATTCTTTCTTTATTTTGTAGTACAATATATATTCCTTAAGCTTAATGTCAGTACTTCAGTAACCATCCCCCAGTTTATGAAAAATATACTAAAATCTTTGTATGGAACTGTGCGCTTAAAAGTGCCAGTGACGTGGTGTTTGACTGTTGTGCGCATGCGCACATAGGAGGGGGTGGGGAGGAAGGTGGGACTGCCATGTAGAGAGAGCAATATTGCTCTCGCAGTGCCGGCTCTGGCGTGATGGTGGAAAGAAGTTTTTTTTACTCAGTGTGTGTTGTGCTTAAAAACCGTGTACCATATTCTTGAATGTGATAAAGTGTAGAAGAGTGTAGATATATATTATTATTCTACTGGATTCATTTTTTTTCGGTTCTTTTATTTAACAGAAATACTAAATGCGCTTGCAATACTTTCAATGGATAAAAATTTCCTCAATTGTCATCCAGAGATCAAGGAGAAAATTATTGAACTTTTCGCTAAAATTAAAACAAGAAGAATGTATTTCATTTTTAAATGACTAGATCAAGCCCTAACCGTAACAATTTAAGATAAAGTAAATAAAAAAAGTTTTTTTTTGTTAAGGTTTTATCAAGTTCCTGAATAAATTTTCTTTTTATACATTGTTTTTTTTTTCCTTTTACACAATTTTAAAACAAAGGCTAAATTTTTCTGGAGCGGCACCCCCACTAATTTTAGCTACGAGCCGCCACTGCAAATGTAGCCTCGAACATTTTGCCGGTAGTGTAGTAGGGGTCACGTTTATATTCCCAATATAATGTATGTAATCATGTATCGTTTGTTGAAGTTGTAATTCTTTTTTAAATCAACAATGTGGTGTATTTTTACAATATATTAAACGCAAAAAAAAAGTTTAACAAATACTATTTACACTATACAATCACTAGTTTAATGGTGAGATATAATATTCAAAAATGAACGTAATGTCTTAAAGATATAACATTAAAACAAAAAATAAAATTTTTTAAACCATTCTAAAAATTAACTTAAAGTGCTACAAAATTATTCGTATGATCGTCAAGTAGTCTTTTTAGTTGCATTTCTTTGAATCGTCTACAGCTCAGGATATTTGGTTTATTCACGAAACTGGTGAATAGGAATATTTCTGGCGGGATATAGATTAAAAGTCCGTGGAAGCAAATGTATAAATAGAATAGGAGAAAAGAAATATATAGTTTTGAAATGGAGGCCAATGATGTACAGGAGCAAATAGTAAAGTGAGTGTCTAAACTCGTCAGAGGAAGAGGGGAAGTGCTATCCGCAGATAGAATAGAGGCCTCACGGGATGAACTGCTCATTTTCTTCCCTCTCTTTTATAGTCAGACTTAGTATGCTTAAAGAGTGGCGCTTTACTAAATACAACTTACAAGTCATGTATTAATCACAACTTGTGAATGTGTGGAATGCCAGGCCTCCACCGTGGTTCGGATTCCACTTTAAACTGTAGGTCCTCCATTTCATCTCACAATCATCCTACCATTGCACATTAGCGTAAGTGCATATAATCCGAATGGGTGGTAAGACGTGGTGGTAATAATAATAATAATAATAATAAATACAAGACTACACCTAGCCAGACCATAATGTAATGGGTCAGTTTTGCAATTGGAGCTGGCCCTTAGTTTGATAGTGCTTAGAGCGCTTGGTTACCAAAATTATAAGATGCAACACGCTTCGCAAAAATCCCTCACCAAGTAGACAAAGTCATTAGTAAGAAATATATGTTCAACAAATACATTATAAATATTAGTATATACTAAACAACACTTCAAACATAAAGATATCTTATTTGTTTGAACAATATAAACTAGTGTATTGCAAGCCTTAACTATCAGAAATCCGAAATGTATTTTTTTAAGGTTGATTGTTACCAATTTACTATTATTTGTAACATTACCTCTGTAAATAAATCCAAGCAAGTTAAGCAAAGCAAAACTATACCTTTCTACACTGCGCTATATTTTTTCCTATTTTTGGTTGAGCAATTTTTCCATCTTTGATCTTGAGCCATCATGAACATGTGCATAGCGGAGATAGGGCTCCGTGATGAACAGACGCAATGCTGGATTGTTGAAAGTAACCAAAATAGTGTTGGAGTTTGGTATTCAAATTGTTTCACGTGTATTTAAGCAATATTATATTTAGGTTTTATATTCAATAAGTATTTATATATTACAACGGAACCGTTGATTGAATAGTTGAAACGATATCCATGTTTATATAACTTAAAATTAGTGAATTTTTCTCGTAGCAGGTTCATTTCGTGGACCCAGATCCGTCCTTCAGCTTTTAAATTTTCTTCCTATTCCAAAACAGCTGCTAATCGCAGCAACTCCTTTTCCTCAGTACTATAATCTGAGCTCAAACAAGAGATTTTGGAGAATGTCATAACTTAACTTCACTGGAGCAGACCGGAACGAAACCACGCTGAATTAAGGAGGGAAAAGAGTTACCATAGCTAAGATTATCAATGAGTCTGACCCGCCTCGGTGGGGTAGTTGGCTAACGCGCTAGTCGTGTTGAGCTCGACCACCGAGGACGGGGAGATCAAGGTTCGAATCTTGGTCGGGTGAACTGGGGGTGGTTTTTCCTAAATGGTTTTCCACGCAAATGCGGGTTCACTTTCTCGAATTCAACCTTCCCAATTTCCAATCCATTAGCGTAATCAGTACTTCAAGCGTATAACCCGAACGGGTAGCAAGACGCGGTGCTAAATAATAATAATAATAATAGCAATGTGTGTGAAACCAAACTGACAAATCGTTAGCACAACATAGCACATCTTAGTATGGCATAGCATAGCTTAGCTAAGTGTTCTGTGTGAATCACCCTTTGTTTTGTAAACTTTTAATATTATGATGATTATCCACTAAAATGAGATGTACATTTAGTACAAAATTTTTAGAAAAAAAAAGAATCAAATGTGTTGCCTCTACTGAATTGAACATACATATATATATATATATATATAGACATATTATTGCAATTTAAGCCACCACATTTACAAAAACAGAGACACATAACATCATCCTAATACACCCCGTACATCGTATGAATAATAAAGTGTAACCTGCTTCGGCGCGGTCACGTGGTCTAACGCGCTAATCTCGTGTTGGACTGGACTGCCGAAGACTGGGAGATCGGGGGTTCGATCCCGGTCGGGTGCACTGACGGTGGTTTTTACTAAATGGTTTTCCACTCTCCTTCCATGTAAATATGGGTGCAATTCCTCTCAATTAAACTTTCATAATCCTTAAACCTTTAGCTTAATTAGTACAAAGGCGTTTAATCCGAATGGTTAGTAAGATGTGGTGCTATTATTTTTGATATAGATCCAGAGGTCCCGGGTTTCCAGATATTTTTTTCTGAGAAGAAGTGGTTTTGGAATGGGGAGGACAAATGAGGAGTTACTTGAATGGAAATAGTAGCTGCTGTCTAGAAAACTGAGATCAACGGCTAAAGGGTTCGTTCTTCTGATCACACAGCTTGGTCAGTATGGCTCGATTGTGGACTGACCCCATGGAATTTTTTTATACATACGTATAGTATATAGATTTTTGTAATCACTAGTCAATGTTGAAATATTGTTTAATATCTGTACTTAAAATTATCATGTTATTATTATTATTATTATTATTATTATTATTAGCACCGCGTCTTACTACCCGTTCGGGTTGTACGCACTTACGTTAATGTGCAATGGTAGGGTGATTGTGAGATGAAATGGAGGACCTACAGTTTAACGTGGAATCCGAACCACGGTGGAGGCCTAACATTCCCCACATTCACAAGATGTCTTATCAGAGGTGAAGGAAGGGTAAAATTATCATGTTGAAATATATAATATTTGTGAAGTTATTTTAAACCTACTCGTGATATATAAAGATTTTCTTATGCTTTCAAAATGTTTCATAAGTTTTTAAGTTTATTGTCGACGTTAAAGGATATCTGACCTTCGATATCAAATACATTTCGTTCTAAGGCATCAATCTAACAACAAACTAAACTGCCGATGACAGGGAGATAGGAGTTCCATTCCCGGTCGTGTGTATTGAGGGTGGTTTTTTTCCAAAATTGTTTTCCACTCAAATGCGGATACACTTATTTTAAATCCATCCTTACTCATCTCATCCTTAACTCAATAGCGTAATTAGTACATATGCGTCCAACCTGAGCTGGTAGTAATAATAATAATAATAATAATAGCACCGCGTCTTACTACCCGTTCGGGTTATACGGTTTAAGTACTAATTACGCTAATGGATTAGGAATTGGGAGGGTCTAATTAGAGGAAGTGAACCCGCATTTGCGTGGAAGGAGAGTGGAAAACCATTTAGGAAACACACACCCCTCCCCCCCCCCAGTTCACCCGAACGAGATTCGAACCTCGATCTCCCCGTCCTCAGCAGTAGAGCTCAACACGTCTAGCGCGTTAGCCAACTACGCCACCGAGACGGGTAGCAGGTAATAAGACGCGATGTTAAAAAAACAACCTACATTTCAGGGCTTCACACGGCCTTAAAAATTATAATTATTTGTGTGTATGAGATAGATACAAAGTCTGCCGACTGTACATAATGATTTGCTCTGAAAACACATATAAAGGAGTAGTATTCACTCGCCACGTAGGCCAACTCGTAATCAAAGGACGCCGATGAGAGAGATGACGAAAGAAAAGGTCACAACACTCGATTTAGCGCTTCACTCAATGATTGATCTAAAGGACTATTTGTGGAACGGGATTAAATTCCTCCCGTGGCTATATACTCAGTCCTTATGATTCACAAACACAAAGAACTTTGACGTCGTCCTATGTAACGTCACACATATACATGCAGACATATTTACATACGCACGTACATCGCTGCGCAATGCATTATATTTCCCCTTCTATTTACGTGTTATTAATTTTAACATGATTACCCGTCAAAGTCCCTTTTAACTCAAGTTTATGCTACTTTCTCCTCCTCCCTCCACCAGGACTGGTTCTATATTTACTATCAGTAGCAATGAGCAAGAAAAAATACGTCAATAGAAAATAAGCATTTTGTATTTGTGAATTTAACTGCATAGTAAATTATTTGTATGCTAGATTTTTAAATTTGATTTATGAGTTAATATATAATTATATGTTTACTTTACTAATGACTATACTGGTTGTTCATTTGAAAACTTTCCACAAAAATATCTCGAAAACAAAGCATTGCAGGAAAAAAAAATTCAACAAAAGTTGTTTGGCTCTGATGACGGGATCACGATCAACTTAACGTTCACTTAAGTTTAACTTAACGTAACGTAACGTAAAAGTTCTCTTCGTGTTTTTAAATGGAATCGATCACGATGCAGTTAACTAAACGTAAGAGATGTTCTGGGAGGTCTTTCACGTTAAGTGCACGTTACATGAAGGGTATCACGTGATCTAACCAACCAATCACTATACGAGTAACGTCTACAGGGCTATTTAGTAATTATTTGTCGGTTTTATGACCAAGGTTTACTCTTTAGCGTAAGTTCTAATGATTAGACATTGAAACAAAATAATTAAAGTAAAATAGTAAAACTAAGTTTATCAAAAGTTTAATAATAAATATTTAGTATATCGATTAAAAACTGTAAACATTCACAGATCACCACTTTACAAATAGTACAGATCACAGATCATACTCGAGAATGCAGATGTTTGGCTCGAGTTGTTACGTTAAGTTACGTGAATCGTGATCACACATCTGTTTTCTTAAGTTTAGTTAGCTTTAAGTGAACGTTACGTTACGTTAAAGTTAAGTTGATTGTGATCCCAACATGAGGGTGAAGTAAGGTTGTAAGGCTTGTATGACCTTGGGTAGATTTTCTAAGGTGACGTTAAGGTAACTTTGATTTTTTTTTAATTACACTCCTTATGTTTTATTACATATTCCTGTAGATCACGTTGTGCATAGATGAGGAGCTTACTCCATAGAAACAAACCCTACCTTAATTAACATACAAAGGACTGCTGACTCATTAAGCTCGTGCACGTCAATTTCTAACTGGATGTAAAATAAACTCTGCCTAAAATCTGTTTGTAATATATTTTTAAAACTTAGATTTTAGTTTCTTTTTTTTTTCACCATTCAGTTTATTACAATGATATCGAAACAATATTTAGCAAAGTAGCTAAGTTGAAATTTTATCTTTGTACAAAAATAAATTTTTCATGTTAATTTTGTAGAAAATTTATTTCATTTTGCTGTCGTTTAACTTAATTTTACGTGAAATTACTGTCGGTACAAATTACAATCGAAGAATCCACCCTCTTTGTTGCGTGGATCCCGACTACAACCAGCCACAACACGCAAAAAAAAACTAATTTAGCTCCACTGTCACCAACCATGGAGAACTAGGGTATGTCCCAAATTCATTTCATAAACGAAAAGTAGTTGTACCTTATAATATTTTCAAAATGTTTGAGGCCTTTGAAAAAAATCCACTTGAATGTTCGCCAATAGTTTAAAGAGAATAAATGTATCTTCAGTTTTTCGAATAAAGAAAGCCTTAATCCTTTTTTTTAAATTAAAAAGATTGTCCCATTTGAGCATTATGTAATATGGGTAGGGGACGTGTTCACCCTTTGACTTTCAAAATCCTCTACCCTTTCTTTATCCCAGTTATCGACATCCGTGAAGTGAAGGGGATTGGTTTATCTGGCAGCAAACATCTCCGAACTAGTAGTAAGATGTACTGCTAAAAAGAAATTCCAGTTGAAAATTAGTGTTTTATCCGAAAGGTTGTGTGCATGCGTATGTCAAACATAAGCTAAATAAACTATCTTTAATTTGACATTCAAGATAATTGTTCCTGAGATTTGTGAAGGTGTATTTTGTAAAGATGAAATCATTTTAATCTGGAAGTTGTGTGAAACGAAGGGAGCAGCTTAAACACTATTTTGTGACATTTGTTTTGTTCACTGCAATGCAAACTGAGGTAAAGTATGAACGTCGGAGTTTTTTTGTCTTTCCTTCTCCTTTTAGTAAAACTTAATGTTAATTGTGATGTGTTATATTAGTATTAAATTCACTTATTGGTTTGAATCAAAATAAACCACATTTTTTATTAGAATTTAATTTTAATTTTGAGGGCATTTTTTTAAAAATTCAATGGCATTTTAAAGTCAAGACACTGTTGAAATCAGATAACATAATCTAGAAAATAATATTGAATTAATTTGGATTAAATCCCTTACTCTTGATAAACATAAAATACTATTTGGTTAGTAAATATTTTACTTATGTTGAAGCCTTTCTGGCCAATATTTTTCTTTCTGAATTATTTAATGTATGGAGTTTGATTAAAAGCATGAAGTAGATATAAATGTATCTGCCTACTATATAGCTTTGAGCATATACTAAACTTCTTGAATTAATTAGTATGATTGGTTTAAACATTAAAAGTATTTTTTTTATTGTTAACATCAATCTCTTGAATCTGATTTTCACACATTCCAACCTTACCTTTGTTAATCGTATCTCTCAGTCCATGGTAAATATTGATCTATCTCTTCCCCCTTTATTTATTATCATCACATATTTAGATTAATCTCGTGATGATTATTTGAGTCTACAATAAATCAAACCACTGATGATTGGATTTGTTTATTCGACTGGTAGAGTTAACATTGCCACTAAAGCCTTTACATGATTTGTCCACATACTAATCGATACTTAAGTTCTTATTATTACTATTCAAAATCCAGTTTCATAAATAATTTTAAACTCAACAAAAATTATTACTCACCAATGATATTAATATTTAATAAAACAATAAATAAAAATACATATTCAACCATCTCTTACTGCCACATAATATTTAAAGAAACTATATTTATAGTTATAGTAATTTTAACTAAATATAGCCATGGCAGTGTCTTGGAGTTTCATTATCTTTTGGTGAAATGGAAGCGAACTCAAGATTTTTAAAAAATGTTTAAATAATAATATATATCAATAAGATGGTGAGTCAATATTTTTACACTCTTATAGCAAAACTACTTTACCCAGATTAAATAAAATACAATTTTAGTATACACTTTTACTATTGTCTGCCCATAGTAATATGACCAGTTCCTCACTATTTATCATTAGCGTCGCGCTATTTTAAAAATTATTTTACTCTTAATTTAATAAGTTTTTGTTCAAATTTGACTATGCCACTGAAAATTATTCATGAAACCCTCTTCGGTGGCCACATGGTCTGAGACGTCATTCTCGCAATAGACCAGACTGCCGATGATGGGGAGATCAGGGTTCGATTCCCAGTTGGGAGTACTGAGGATAGTTCTATCTATTTGGTTTACCTCTCTCTCTCTCAACGCAAATGCGTGTGCACTTCCTCATATTTTCGGTTTGCACCACGTCTATTTTTTCAGGTTATACGCATATGTAATATACTAATTACCGTACGATTATGAGCTAGGGATGATCAAGGCTGAATTTAGAGAAATTGTACCCACATTTGCGTGAAGTTAGAGTGAAAAATAATTTTGTAAAAACCAGCCTTAATGCACTAGACCACGATTTGAACGCTGGTCTCCCGGTCATTGGCAGGCTAACACGGAAGAGACGCCTTAAACCATGCGGCCAGCGAAGCAGGCTTCCTCATACTTATGTCCCTATCATCTACGTCATAGATGTAACTATTGTTGTAAGTGTGTTCCGGTAGATTGCACCTCACGTTATGGTGACGCCACGGACGTGAAAAGCTGAAGGAAAAGTGGATATTGATCGCAGTTGGTCTAGTCATGTTGATAGAATGGTTTGGGTCCAGTATCGTGCAGAGGTGCGGTTGAAGGGTCTAATTAATGCTTTATTGAATAGGAGTGCAGAAGTGGAATTTGTTGTGTTTTGCCAATTTATTGTAGGCCAATAAACTAAATTATTTTAATATGTTTGTCCTTCATTAAGCGTTCTGTCTTACGACAGGTCCATTCCTTTTGTCAGTGTCCCTCAAATGCGACCTGTCCTTTGCCTCCTCCTTCAGCTCCCAGAATTTTCTTCTTTCCTTCAAGTCATCCAATATTTGAATCCTCCTTCTTCCTAAGATCCTCTTTCCCTCAACCTTTCCTTCTATGACGTTGTGCAGGATGTGTCTGGTCCAATTTGCTTTGTACCGAAGAATCACATCCCCCACTCCCCTTAGGACTTGTTCATTTGTAACCCTGTCTGCCCACCTGATCTTCTCAAGTCTTCTCCAACACCACATTTCAAATCAATTCCATGTTTGTCCCTTTAATATTTTTTTCCCAGCACCATGTCTTACTACCCGTTCGGGTTATACGCACTTACGCTAATGTGTAATTGTAGGGTTATTGTGAGATGAAATGGAGGACCTACAGTTTAATTCCGAACCACGGTGGAGGCCTGGCATTCCCCACATTCACAAGATGTCTTGTCAGAGGTGAAGGAAGGGTTTGGTAATCAAAAAAATCTGTGCCGGGACCGAGGATTGAACCCTGGACCCCCAGCACAGTAGTCCGACACCCTATCCCTATATGCCAGATAACCCGCTTATGTATTAATCACGCTAATAGTTTTAGGGATTAGACAGTTTAATTTTATAGGAAGTGTACCTACATTTGCATCAATGGAGAGTGGCAAATAATCTTGGAATAAACCTCTCAGTACACCTGACCTAGATTTGAACCTCGATCTCCCCATTCTATTCCCCAGTCCCCAGTTTATTCTACTGTGGAAGTAGCGCCTTAGACCATGCAGCCACTGAAGCTGGTATCTTGCTGTTAAAAAGTAAAGTTAACCCAAGTATCCTGGGGCGAATGGAATCCCAAGCTTAATAAGTTATTATGTGCTAATATTTTCAATCCATTGATTGATAGCATATAATTTTAGTCTTAGCCTATCAAGCGGAACGTTACCTTAAGCATAGTAACACACTATATCATGTATAAAAAAGGGTTCAGAACTAATAATTGTAGCTATAAGCCTGTTTCTAAATTAAATACTTACGGTACTCTAAAGTATTTGAAAAAATAATGCATGGGCAAATATTTAAACATCTGAAAAATGAATTATCTGGAATTCAACACGGTTATGTAAGCAATAAATCTACTTTAACAAACTTAGTAGAATTTCAGGGTCATATTTCCCTTCAACTTTCAACTCAAGGTCAGATTGATGTTAATTTATTTCGACCAAACTAAATCTTTTGATCTACGTCAGCACAGTATTATTCTCTCAAAACTTAGTCATTTCTGTCCTGTCGATTTCCTATATGAATTGGTTTGGAAACTATTTGCCTAGTAAATTTATTTTACCATAAAAATAAAATCAAGCTCTTCCAACTCCTTCTTAGCCCTTTGTGGTAGGCTTATACCTCAAGGGTCAAATTTAGGTCCTCTGTCCGTTAGTGTGGTTATTGGTGGAATTGGTAAGTATATACGAGCTTCAAACTATTTACTGTTTGTTGATGATCTTAAACGTTTCAGAATCTTTATTCACTTGCTGATTGTGTAGAGTTACAAATCGACATGACTGGTATATTACGTTGGTTTATTGAAAATGGGATGTCAATCAATAAATCTAGAACTTAATCTATAGCTTTCACCAAATAAACCACTAATATTTTTTCACTTAAAACTTGATATAGATATTAATGAGCACTGTCTTTATATTAATGACCAAGGTGTTATATTATATTTTAATTTCTACTTTCACTATTATGTTGATTATAATTATAGTTTCTCACGCTCTTAAATTACTTGACATTATTAAGTTTATAAGCTCTTCATTCTATAAGGTAGACTAAATTTTAAGTTTGTACCTTGCTTTGGTCAGATCAAAGCTCAAATATACTAATGTGACCTAGAATTACACCACTTTAACTGACTCAAAGCAGATTTGTTGCCGATTGCTTTGATAAAAAATAATTTCTGCTTTTACAATGATTATGCTAGAATTTGAAACCTCCTGGGGTTTAAAACTATCTTATCACGAAGACTTTATTTTTATGCCCTTTTTGTTTATAATACATTTAATAGCTTAATTTCTAATCAATCTGCCCTTGACAATGTGGGCATTTGTGTGCCCTGTCATACCTCTCGAAATCTTAAATTATTTTCTATCAGTTACTGTTACAAAATCAGCCCGCTGGAAGTTGTATGGGAAGAGTTAGTTCTAGATTTTCAAAATGTGATTTTTATCATACAAAAATTTAAAATTTATTTAAGGATATTTTTTTATCATTAAATACTCTCCTTTGTTTATTGTGTACTCTTCACTCAATTATTATTATCACCAGTGAATAATATTTATATTATTGATCTCCTTTTTTATTATTATTAGTTTTTAATTTATCTTATTCTTATCACGTCGTGTACAGAAACATAATATAATTTACTTTTGGAAGCCACATGTGTTTCTGAATATTTTCAGTCCTAGCCTATTAAAGGTATTGACTATTGGCTATCATTTTAATAAAGCAAAATTAAATTTGACAATTACTATTATTACGTGTAAATATTTAGTCTATTAACCTCAATAGTCAATTTAATTATCTTACAATAATGTTTAATACACCAGAAATTTTAATCTCAGATAAATAAATTACAAAAGCAAGCAAAACGTTATGACCAATAAATACTCTTTAATAATACATGGTGACGTGGTGGTCTAGGGGTAAGGTGTTGGACTTCTATGCTGGCGGCCAGGGTTCAATCCTCGGTCCCGGCAAAGATTTATCTGATTACCAAACCCTTCCTTCACCTCTGACAAGACATCTTGTGAATGTGGGGAATGCCAGGCCTCCACCGTGGTTCGGATTCCACGTTAAACTGTAGGTCCTCCATTTCATCCCACAATCACCCTACCATTGCACATTAGCGTAAGTGCATATAACCCGAATGGGTAGTAAGACGCGGTGCTAATAATAATAATAATAATAATAATAATACATATAATTATTGTGTTAATGTCTTCCCAGGATATGTCACATCACAGATGTATATAAATCATTACTAATAATTTCAATTTATTTTCATCCAAAAGCAATGGAAGCCATGATAAAAAAAAAAGGCTAGTAATCATATATAAAATTGTGTTAAAGCCTTATTCCTTTCAAGAGGACTTTATATATAGATTCGCTCATTCTTTGTCCTAAAAAAAAAGAGGTTTTGAGGCCATTCAGTCCTTTCAAGCTCTGAGAGAGGTCTCGTTGTAATGGGAGTAGGTACCTTCACTAATGATTAATGGCTTCTGAAAATTCCCCGCCTTGTTCAACAAAATAGTTGAAAATAATTAATTTGAAATCCTTTTTTACACTATTGTATAACGGGTTAAATCCTATAATGAAGGATTGTCTGAATGCCACAACAACTTGCGTGAATTTTTCTAAAGCCTAGTACTTGTTATTTAATAGAAAAAAGATTATTAATAATAATAATAATAATATCACTGCCACTCCGGTTTTAAAACACCTAACAAATATATGTAACTGGAAACACAGTGCTTTTGATGTGTCTATGGCTAAAGAAATTCACAGATTAGACCATTCATTTATTCATTCAAATTCACTCACGTTTGAGTTTAATTAGCTCCGATTTCAAAACTTTGCAGAGACAAAGATCCAATCATGGTCACTGTAGTTAATACAATGCCGATACCTATTTAATTATTTCTTTGTAGGTTTCCTCTGGGAAATTAGCCTGAGAACTGTCCACGAAACTTGAATATCCACCCACCATGATGTATTCCAGTGAGATGTGAAGAAGGGGGGGGGGGG
>CABFVZ010000299.1:43703-57542 GCA_902151445.1 Timema monikensis | reverse complement strand
GGGGGGGGGGGGTTTGGATGGTGAGTTTTGGGTAGAAATTGTTTGACATTTTATACGGTCATTTGTATCGTGGTCTTGGGCGTTTGTCCAAAGCTAAAAAAGATTTGATTTTCTAGCACGCCGAAGCTCATATAAAGTGTTTTCACCAAGAGGATCGTCCTGTCGATTATTTTTTTATGAGGCCAAATGTTATATATGTATGTTATCTCAATCTGTTAAAACACAATTCAAAGTTAGTGTGCTACCACAATTAAAGTTAAGTGATCGTCTCATCCCACGGATGATAACTTAGATAGGTTAGACAGCTCAAACTAGACGTCTAAATTGTTTTAAGTTATAGCGTATTTAACTTGAAAAAAAAATGGAATTGTCAAACCGATATACAATATTTAAAAGAATAACACAAGAATTTAATTTTTTTATTGTTTTAGTTAATAAACTATTAAACTTATGCAATTTAGATGTAATAAAATGAAAAATACAGATAACAACGTTTCAATAGTAATGTTTTTTGCTTTGAACATTTTTTTCATTTATTCTAGATATTTAACGTGCACTTTCTGAACCTACTGATTATATCAGCTTACAACTTATAAGCTCTCTTAAATCTATAACAGACACAACAGCCAACTCCCGACCGTTAATTCATCACTGTGAAAGGGGATAACTCAATTTCACCCAGGTTAATTTTTTTCGGCCATGCCGGGAATCGAACCCGACACCCTTAACTCAGCTCAGTCAGCAGCGTGTATGTCTACTAAGTGTTGAACTTCTTTGAACTTAATTTTATGTATAATATCCCGGTTAATTAGCAGTGATATGGGAGCTTAATTATGAATAAGGAATATAATATGTCACACGATTCGGTGGTCACATGGTCTAAGGTGTCACTCTCGCAATATACTAAACTGCTGATGACTGGGAGTTGAGGGTTAGAATCCTGGTAGGGTTACTGAGGGTGTTTTTTTCCAAAATGGTTTTCCACTCTCCCTCCATGCAAATGAGGTTATGCTTCATCTGAAATTCAACCTTGCTCATCTCTAGCTCATTAGCCTAATAAGTACGAATGTGTACGACCTAGATAGGTGGTAAGACACAGTGATAAAAATTATAATATATATTCTATTTATGGTAGAATAGCTTGTTTACACAATTTGAAAAATGTATATAAATAATATTTTATTCATCCACATGGTAAATAGTTTGTGTCACTTTTATAAATAACATAAATTGACTTCGATTATTAAATCTACAGTCCATTTTTGACAAATGCATGAATTTGTATTTTTAGTCATATTCAAACTGGCAGAAAATCCCAAGAAATATTTTGCACAAAGCTAGGCGTTAGAAACTTTGCCACAACCGGAATTCAAACCAAAGAAGAATATAGATTACTAGGAAATGTTTGAATCTTATCAACATCTTATAACATAGTAGCTTATTAGATGGTTATCACTACAAGAAAACGACCTAATCATTGGCAAATAACACCATCTTGGCATTCTCATAAATAGAACTAATAATAATATATAGATTTACGAGCGATGTATTTAAGTCTAATTTTAATAGAAATATCCTTTAAGATACAAACTTCGTTGTGATAAACAATGATTACTATACTATTAATCTTAAGTCTAAACAACCCGCTTCGGTGGCTGCCTGGTCTAACGCGCTACTTTTACAGTAGACTAGACTAGCAATGATTGAG
Source organism: Timema monikensis (assembly GCA_902151445.1). Lineage (NCBI taxonomy): Eukaryota > Metazoa > Arthropoda > Insecta > Phasmatodea > Timematidae > Timema > Timema monikensis. The sequence continues at coordinate 55,834 of CABFVZ010000299.1, read as the reverse complement.
AGCTAAAGGTTCAAATCTCAGTCGGGTGTACTGAGGGGGCTTTTTCCTTAATAGGTTTCCACTTTCCATCCAAGAAAATGCGGGTACATTTACTTTAATATAACCTTCTTAAACACATAAACTATTAGCGTAATTAGTATATAAACGTATAGACCAAACAGTTAGTAAGACGTAGTGGTAAATTTTTAAAAAATGATCGAGTTTAGTGGGGCTCTGTTACTTTACTATTTGACTTTCGTATGTGTGTCTATTTGTTCTACGATAACTGTCAAATTATTTGAACAATTTTAACAAATTTTGGCAGGAACATTCTTTGAACCACGCCAAATATCGTGTGTACATTCTTTTTTAATATGATAATCCGTTTCCATATAGTGGCCACTCAAACTCATTTGGTTTTAAGAGCTCATCTCAAGTGATTTTAATATAGTCTTTTAAACAATACATCGAGTACATAGGGCTTTTTTTTTAGATTTAGACATTTCAAGAATAACGTCTTAAACCACGGTAACAACGGTCATTCTCTATGTACTATTAAATGTAATATTAATTTGTTTTATATCTAACTTGATAACCAAGGGAAAATATCATCTTCAAATCCAAGAATATTTAATAAGAGATATTTCAAATTAAACCTAAAGAGAAATATTGATATTGTAATAAAAATAAAAAATGGCATAATTTTATAGCAAGCTGTACGTAACATTTTTAATAGGGGTAGCAAATTCTACTATTTTATTTAGCATCGTGTCTTACTACCCGTTCGTTTTAAGCGATGCTTACGTACTAATTACTCTAAAGGTTTAAGGGAATATGAAGATTATATATGTATATATATATATATATATATACACACACACACACACAAAGTGGACCCACATATTCATAGAGGTAGAGTGGAAAACCATTTGAAAAATACCTATGTACACCCGACCGAGATTCAAACCTCGATCTCTCCATTATCGGTAGTACATTCTAGCTCATGAGTTGCGCGTTAGAACACGTGACCACCGAAGCGGGTAATTCTACTGTTCCGATCAATATTAGGTATTGAAAACATATATCATAAGTGAAAGCTGCAAATCACATTACCTGATGTATGAATACATGAAAGTAGATCTAGTCGTTTATAGTGATTATAACTTTATAAAATACTCAAAAATAGAAAAACTTTGTTTATTGCCGAAACAAATTTATCAATGTTTCACACATCAGAGAATCTATGGATATATTTCACTTTGCTATTAAAACAATCTTCATTTATTACTGCTATGTTTAGCGATAAGGTAATTCGAATTAAAAAATTTTAAAAAAAAGCAATTTAAAATTCATATTTATGTAAGACTTGGATCTGCATAAAACGTTTAACATGAAGGCTTCCAACTCGTATAGATGATCACGTTGTCCTAGGCGTCAATCAAATCTGGTATACTTTGTCAGTAAAAGGGAATTTGGGGTCTTAATCTCAGCCAAGTGTATCGTGATTTTTTTCTAAATGGCTTACCCTTCTCTTTCTACGCAAATTTAGATAGACTGTCTATAAATTCATGCTACCTTAATGTAAATATGTGGATATCCCGGACGGGTAGTAAGACGTGGAGCACGGTACTATTCTAACCTTCCTCATCTCTAGCCCATTAGTCTAAATATGTGAATAGGTAGGGCGGTTAGTATGACTTTGAGCACGTGAAAATCAAAGGTTTCGTACCAAAGCTATATTAACATAAACACCGCATGTTAATCAACACTAATGATAGCACTTCTATATCACTCCAATAGATTATAAACTACCTAGATATGTTAGCGACATGTATTAACGGATTTGAGCAATAATGCGAAGTGTCCCAAAACCCGTTCCTCTACTCCTCAAAACGGTAGTTTTCTCTCTATCAACATGGAAGCACTAAACCTTACTCCCTCTACCCTCTAGAAATTATGTCCCATCTTTCCCCAGGCCTTCATTTAATCGATTATCCCGGCTTAAAGGGAGCTTTCCTGGCTCACCACTTTTAGCGGGCTCTTCCTCTCTCTTCAAAGAAAGATTGGGTTGGTATTAGGACCAAGCTCTCCAAGCTTTCTAAACTAAAATATCACGAATCGAAAGGGAAAAGGTTTACGGTGGTAACTAACAGTCTCTTTGCTCTTTCTTTGAAACATGAATGAATTGAAATTAATTTCCCTTTGCATACGACTTCTTTTTTTTTTAAGGTTTACTACAAAAATATGTCGAGCATATGATCGTGTTACTTTATATTAATGTAATCTTTGTCGTAGATAAATCTAAATTAGTACGTAAAATCCACGTATTAACGCATCATTTGTACTGAATAGTATTTTATTTGAGTGATAAACTATTATTGTGCATCGAGGAAATGTTGCAAAAACTCTCTTGTTTTTTTAGCACCGCGTCTTACTACCCGTCACAGTTACACGCATATGTACTAATTACGACAATGTGTTAAGGGTGAGGAAGGTTGAATATATAGGAAGTATATGCCCATTTGCTTGAAGGGAGAGTTAAAATCACCCTCATTGCACCCAACCATGATTCAAACCCCAATCCTCCCATCATTGTCACTCCAGAATATTATGAGAGTGACGCCTTATACCAGTGTTTCCCAAATCTTTTCAATCACAACCCTTAATTTAATATTTTTACAGCTTGGTGACCCAAAGTGTAATTTCAATTGCCTATTATTTTCATATTAGTGTTTACCAGATTCATTTAATTGGATTATTTTTAATAACAAACTTAAATTATTTCAATAACTTTATGAACATTCAAAATGTAAAGAACCATTTTTAATTAAGATGTTTTTTGTTAAAAAAAAATTCGGGTATGTGGTCCAAAAAAAAGACTATTTCAGTGGCCACTCCAATTCCCTTCCATTCTTGCTGAAAGTTATTTTGAGTTTTGTTTTTGTATCGATGAATGTGATAAATTAATTTAATCATTATTATTAGCACCACGTAATACTACCCATTCGGGCTATACGCACTTACGCTAATGTGTAATGGTAGGGTGATTGTGAGATGAAATGGAGGACCTACAAATTAACGTGGAATCCGAACCACAGTGGAGGCTTGGCATTCCACAGATTCACAAGTTGTGATTAATACACGTTTTGGCAGAGGTGCCGGGACCGAGGATTGAACTCCGAACCCCCAACACAGAAGTCCGACACCCTGCCCCTAGACCACCAGGTCACCTGTATTAATTTAATCAATTTCAGTAATTTTTAATCTTTTAAACATAAATTTAAACATTATGTTCCTGTGAAAAATTGCGTGCGTTACAAAAAAAGAAGTTTTCGGCAACCATAATGATGCCGATTCACTTTGAAGGTGAGCTTTTAGAATTTGAATTTATATGTTGATGTGCAGAATATAAGTCAAATAATTCGGATACTCTTTATCGTTATAAGACCTGAAAATCCTTGTTTACTGCGCTAGGCTATGTGGTCAACTTCTCGAATTAGAATGAGCTTGTTCTCGAGCTGGGTTCGAAATTCCGAACAAAGGAAGCTTTCAAAACGTTGTTTTAACACTGTTGGTACTCTTGTCAAAATTACAATAATTATTCATAATGTCTCACTTTAATTAAGTGTTTTTAGCTGTAATATATATTTCTTTAACAAAAATTGAGAACTTCCCGTGACGCTCAAGAACATCCTTGCGACTCTCATAAAAATTTTAGATTTCTAGGATGTCTAGACGTGCTCGAATAATTTATGCAGACAGGCAGACAGAAATCAAAACTGTATTGAATTATATTGTTCAACATCCGGCTGAGCTTTTTATACAATTTCCAATCTAAAAAAAAATATGCCAATCAATCAGTTCTAAAACAATCTTAGAAACGAAACATTTATCACAGCTCAAAAACTGAGTTCATAAACGAACGCAATCCATAGAGAGAGCGATCATAAGGTATGTAAAAATAAATGATCCAACATTTTTACAAATCCTTTTGGAAATAAGAGGCTCACAGTTTAACAAAGAGCATAAATGTTCATAATTTTATGGTTGTTTAATGTTATCCATCCACATTTATTTAAATATTTCACTTTACTACCATACGGGAAATGTTTTATTTTATAAGTTTAGAAAATTTGGGGACGACCATTTTTCGATGATTCTAGTCATCAATTTTAAAGTGAAAACTTTTTTTCATAGTGTTTGGGGAAGCTGACAAATTTCAATCTTTTACTACATTGAGAAATATTTTGTTTTTTTATCACTGTGCCTTACTAACTGTCCAGGTTATACTCATAAGGTACCAATTACGCGAAAACCATTTAAGAAACACCGTCTTCAATACACCTGACCGGGATTTGAACCCCTCTCATCGGCAGCCTAAATTAATCAAGAGTGACGCACTAAACCTTGCGGCTAACGAAGGAGGATAAGTGAGAAATAGATTTTACCTATGTTTTGGAAATTTCTCAATCTATTTCATTAACCTCTACTTAGAATTTTCAAATATTTCAAAATTATTGGGGTATTTGGAGTAATCCCATTACATTCCTGATAGTCTTTAATTTTCTATGTCTCCTAATATTATTATATATTGATTTGGCCGTGATTGAACAAAAATAAAACGGATAATCTCATTTTAATATATTAGTGTGACTCAAGATTTCAAGGTCTCTTGGTTATGGAGTTCATACATACATACATACATACATACATACATACATACATACACACATACACACATACACACATACACACATACACACATACACACATACACACATACACACATACACACATAATACACATACACACATACTTTAATATTCACATGATGATTGATTGTTGGTCCCCATTGTCAGCCTCTCCGTAGTTTGAGTAAGAGCTCTTGACAGGTTAGAATTAGTGTTCTATAGACACCATTATTTTTTCAAGATGGCCAAAGGTTCTAATATATTATTATATCCAGGAACCTTTAAAAGTTATTCTAATGAAAATCCAATAATCATAACTCATAAGATAAGAAAAAAGGCTTAAAAATAAGTGTTTTGTAGCAACTACAGTAGCTCCGTAACTTCTTTGGTGATGACTGACAACTCACAAGTCACAAATGTTGACTGTCAGAAGTGACAGCTGCTAAACACATGTTTTTTTGCAGATCATATGATTCGGAGTAGGGATACATAATTTGGTCTCGTAACTTTTCAAAGCCGTCAGCTGTCAGATGTGAGCTGTCAGTCAGCACCAAAGAAGCCATGGGGCTACTGTATCTGGAAACAAAATGGAGGACTTAATTTTTAATTAGCCTATATATTAACCAGAAGTCCAAGTTATGTGCATGTAAAATTTTAGCAGCGCAATTGGTACAGTGGTTTGGACGTGATTGAATGACAAACAAACAAAAGGCAGACAAATTATGTCTATATAATTAATGAATCAGATAGCCGAAGCTATCATCTATGCATTTTAGTGAGGCTAGCACCTCTTAGATATCATATTCTGAAAATTAAAAAAATGATACCTGGATACGCATAGATGATAGCTTCGGCTATCTGATTCATTAATATATGCAATCCCGTACAATTATAATATATAATTGTCAAATGGCTGCAATCATGCCAACTACCGAGTCGCAGGTGGCTGCGTTGTCTGATGGCTGTGATCTTATATAATCACATTCATACATACATACATACACACATACACACATACACACATACACACATACACACATACACACATACACACATACACACATACACACATAATACACATACACACATACTTTAATATTCACATGATGATTGATTGTTGGTCCCCATTGTCAGCCTCTCCGTAGTTTGAGTAAGAGCTCTTGACAGGTTAGAATTAGTGTTCTATAGACACCATTATTTTTTCAAGATGGCCAAAGGTTCTAATATATTATTATATCCAGGAACCTTTAAAAGTTATTCTAATGAAAATCCAATAATCATAACTCATAAGATAAGAAAAAAGGCTTAAAAATAAGTGTTTTGTAGCAACTACAGTAGCTCCGTAACTTCTTTGGTGATGACTGACAACTCACAAGTCACAAATGTTGACTGTCAGAAGTGACAGCTGCTAAACACATGTTTTTTTGCAGATCATATGATTCGGAGTAGGGATACATAATTTGGTCTCGTAACTTTTCAAAGCCGTCAGCTGTCAGATGTGAGCTGTCAGTCAGCACCAAAGAAGCCATGGGGCTACTGTATCTGGAAACAAAATGGAGGACTTAATTTTTAATTAGCCTATATATTAACCAGAAGTCCAAGTTATGTGCATGTAAAATTTTAGCAGCGCAATTGGTACAGTGGTTTGGACGTGATTGAATGACAAACAAACAAAAGGCAGACAAATTATGTCTATATAATTAATGAATCAGATAGCCGAAGCTATCATCTATGCATTTTAGTGAGGCTAGCACCTCTTAGATATCATATTCTGAAAATTAAAAAAATGATACCTGGATACGCATAGATGATAGCTTCGGCTATCTGATTCATTAATATATGCAATCCCGTACAATTATAATATATAATTGTCAAATGGCTGCAATCATGCCAACTACCGAGTCGCAGGTGGCTGCGTTGTCTGATGGCTGTGATCTTATATAATCACATATTTATAAGCTGACGACTTCCACACGTCCATCATAGACTCTGCCTTAAAATATGAGTGAAGAATGACCATGGGCACGGGACGAATCCTGGATAGCTCAGTGGTAAGAGCATTGGCGTACTAAGCCGAAGGTCCCGTGTTCGATTCCCGTGTCCAGGTGTCATTTCTCAATTTTCAGAATATGATATCTATATAATTAGTAGGTTATAAGTAAATGAATGTCACGGTGCATGGTATAGACTTTTTCCTGCTTTTATCTTAAAATAGACATTTGCTAAACACTTGATTTGTGAGACGAAATAATAAGGCTATATATTGTTGTAGAAACACTACACCAAAGATCATAAACTAAATAGGATACATTGTGTCTTACTTACTCTATGGCATATATGAACTAGCAACATTGTTACAGAAAAAATTGAGATGAGAAAACAGAAACATGTTTGTCCACCAAAGAGCATAAGAATCAAATTCATTTTCTAAGACCTGAATTAAAAATTATAGCTCAAAAGTTATTGGTTTTATAAAAATATATTTCAAATACAAGATTTTTATTACTCAAGAAAAATCAGTCGACCCTGGTTGGATTTAAACCCAAGAACATTGGCTACTGAGGCGAGCACTTTCCCTCAAAATCACCGAGGTTAACAAATATGTCTAGTAGAAAAACTTTGAACACTTCAAACGCAACTGATATGTATTATTTTGGTCACGATCCTTGTCTTACTAACCGTTCGGACTATTTGTACACTCCGTTTACCTTGAAAAGTAGTAGTCTTACCCTTATGGATCACGCCATGAACCTATTTTAAAACTTATATCATAATTGAATAATGTAAGGTAAGCTTGCTACCTTATAGGATAAACGAAGGGTATAGTAATGGGGTAAGGTCGTGAGGAAGATAGAAAAGGAAGTAAGTGTGCCCTTATTTTCATGGAAAGAGAAAGGTAAACATCCTAATATTATTATTATTTCTAGCACCACGTCTTACTAACCGTTCGGGTTAAACGCCTATGTACTAATCACAATAATGTTTTAGGGATTAGTAAGGTTTAATTGAGAGGAAGTGCACTCGAATTTGCGTTGAAGTAGAGTGGAAAAACATGTATGAAAAACCACCCTCAGTGCACCAGACCGGGATCGAACTCCCAATCTCTCCATCTTTGGCAGTCCAGTCTAACACGAGAGCAGTGCTTTAGACCACATGGCTAAAGAAGCGGATAACACTCTAATAAAAAGACTGTATTACACCTGGTCAGGATTTGAACCCTGGCCTTCTTATCCACCATAGAGGCAGATAAGACGAGAATTTATTATTTGTTAGATTGTCAAATTCATGCGCACTACATAGCTTTTTTGTTTATTCAGGTATTTAAGATGCTTCGTCAATAAAATTAAATAAATTAAAGATTTGAAACGAACCTTATGTTTCCTTAAATTTGAAATTTAAATTTTCTTTCGAGACTTGAATCAAAATTCCATTCCTTGAATCTTTGAAAATGTATAATTTGATTATAATATAAATTTTTAAAATTGAGTTTTGATCAAATTTGTCTAAGGTTTAGTATCACTGCCAAATGCTGTATTGTTTGTCATATTTCTTACGGCTTAAAGAAAGAAAAAATTTCTGACTATAAATTATTAGTATTAATATTATGTAATAAAATGTCATTTTTTATGATTTTTTCACGTCACCCTGTATAAATAATTACTGTTACCTATTTCTTGGATTGGGATTTAAAATCATGGCCTTCATAACTGTATTCAAGTGTGTGTTTTTTTTAGAAATTCACTAATCTCAAACTTATCTTGTACCATGTTATTCGAGTAATCAAGGATTCGAGCGTTCCATCTCATAAATTAATATTTCCATTTGTCCTAATCACACAAAACAAAGTTGCAATGGCCGCAGACGTGGACGCAAGCCTTGACATCATCTGTGACGTTTGACTGACAGATCTCATTAAACAACAAGGGCCACAAATTGCAGGTTTATATTTATTGTGTTAGCATTGTGAAGTTCCATAAATCAAAGAGAATTACTAATAAATATAAGTTTTTATAGCATCGCGTCCTACTACCAATTATACGCTTATGTACTAATTACACTTATGGGCTAGGAATGAGGTAAGTTGAATTTAGAGGAAGTTTTCCCCATATTTTTTGTGGATAAAGTGGGTAAATATCTAGGAAAATACTACCCTGGACTGGAATTGAACCCTAATCTCCCAGTCTTCGGCAGTATAGTCTATTACGAGAGTAGATCCTTAGAACATGTGTTCACCTAAGTGGTTAATATAATTCTAAGTAATAGAAAAATGGACCAGGAAGATTATTAATGCATGATCTCAAACAGGCAAAGAATATAATAATATTGCGTGACTGGGCTATATCACTCATAGCCCAGTAGTGGAAGGAATACCAGTACTAATGTACTGTTGTCCAGGGGATGCCCGAATGTACTAATCGTACATTCTCTCCGTGGAATCTCTTTCCATATCCCGATGAGATTAGGGTGATAGTGAGTATGAGGGTGTGGAACCAGTGGAAACACTTAGACCTAACTTTTTAAAGACTACCTAACCAAACCTTGAGGAATGTTGGGGTAATTTTCCTTTCGGGAAAAATACCCAAGGTACCAGCCGGGTATCGAAGCTGGGACCACTAGGTTCGTAGCCAGGTGTATGTACTACTGCTACACCACGGGGCCGCTTGCTTGTCGTGTTGAGATCGACTGCTGAGGATGGGGAGATCGAGGCTCGAATCTTGGTCAGGTGAACTGGGGATGGTTTTTCCTAAATGGTTTTCCACTCTCCCTCCACGCAAATGTGGGTTCACTTTCTCTAATTCGACTTTCCCGATTTCTAATCTATTAGCGTAATTAGTACTTAATGGTACCGAACGGTTAGTAAGATGCAGTGCTAAATAATAATAACAAATAATATTAGAACTTTGATTCTGTTTCGAGAATATTTTATATGGTAGCCTCGAGATGACCTCGAATTGAAGAAGTGGACTTCAAATTCCTCTACTCCTCGTAAATAGTAGTCCAGTATATTGCGAGATTGACTCATTAGACCAGTGGTCTTGAAAGCACGGCCCACAAGTCCCTTACGGGGCTCTGAGCGATGTTTAGCGGCCCGTGGACCAATTTTACATACAACCATTTTTCTATCTAAAAATTCCTTAAGATTCTTTTTTTTTTCTAAAACTCTATACTGGGAATTTTCGCGATGCTTATGCAAGCATGTGGCAACACTGTGACACAAAAATTTTAACTAGAAATTTTCGCCATGCTTTAGCAACACGTGGCCACATTGAAACTCAGGGTCAAACATCTGCCCGACTTCCAGCTACCCTCAATCACTACCTACCCCTTCAGTTTGCGTCAGGCTGTTGCGGTGTGGTGGTGTTGTTTGTACGTGTTTTATACATGACATTTTTGTGTTCAGTTTTTTAACAATGGCTGCAATCAAAAAGCGAAAATTTACTGATGATGGAAGGGTGTTCAATGAATGGTGAAAGGACTTGTAGTTTTTTTTATGTAAATAATAAATAGAAACCAGTTTATTGAATTTTTCGTGATACGGTTGCCGTGTATAAGAAATAAAATTTTAAGTTGTACTAAAACTCGAAGCACCCATCTAAAACGGATGCACTTAAAGGAAAACTGAGACTATAAAAAGTGGACGATTTGAAGAACAACCTGCAATGTCAACAATAGTCATTTAAGAAGCAAAATGTTGAACGTGAATTAAGTGTTATAGCAATATCTAAGAAAATAACTTTTAAATAAAAACTATTTTCAAATAGCGAATTTGTAAAGGCATGTATGGAGTCGACAGCTGAATTTCTGTGTCCATCACAAAAAAATATATATATATTATTATTATTTTTTTTTTTTTCAAAAGTTATATTTTCAGTAGTAACTGTGGCCAGAAGGATTGAAGAACTATCGAGCGATATTGAAAATACATTTAAAGAACGTGATTCTCAATTTGGGTTTTATTCATTGAGACTCGACGAGAATACTGATATTACAGACACTGTCCAGTTGGCTCATTTTACCAGGGGAATTCATAATGAGGTAACTATTTATTTTCTATAGAATAAACTTAATTTTAGAATTTAATTTTAATATATTTATTATAATTTTTTAAATATATTATTTTAAGTTATTTTAATTGACACCTTGCAAAATTACATTAGGTACAAATATGCAAACGTTAAATTAGAATCTTATAAGGGAACCTACTACTTTAGGAGTAAGACTTCAATGATAAATAGCCATTTTATTTTACCAGTGAGTAACAGTTGGGTGTCAGGGCCCCCTCTCCCAAATGTCCATAACTTAGTTGCCCCACGATCACTTGCTCGGGGGATTATCGTCAGAGCTTAGTTGGGCTATGATCACTGGCCAGGAGGATTATCTTCATAGCTTAGTTAGCCCATGATTACTGACCAGGAGGATTATCATCATAGCTTAGTTGGAACACGATCACTGACCAGGAGGATTATCTTCATAGCTTAGTTGGAACACGATCACTGACCAGGAGGATTATCTTCATAGCTTAGTTGGGCTACATTCACTGGCCAGGATTATCGTCATTGCTTAACTGGAACACTATTACTAGCCAGGAGGATTATCGCCATAGCTTAGTTAGCCCACGATCACAAAATGTTCTGTCTTTTGTTTTTGTTAAACTTTGTCTTGTTTGATTGAATTACTTCTTTTGTTGGATTGATTAATAATTATTGAATAGTTAAATTCCTCTTACCTCAGAAAGTAGGCGTTTCTAGACAAATGTTGGTTTGCACTTTTCTCATTGATTGGTCGGGGGGAATACGCCCCTAGAATATTTGACATAAATTGAAATACATCCTGTATGAAATCTATGACCTCATTTCCTCCATTTAAAAAATGTCTCGTACACTCCATTCACAGTGATCCTTGACCCATTAGATAATGGCTCTATATTGTAAGCTTTACCATAGTGGAGCCATATAAAATGAGTTTACTGTCTTTTAGGGTAAAAGAAGGGAACATAATGTTAAGAATGATGTCATGTTTTATAATTACTACAGTCGCAAAGGTTCTCTTTGGATTTAAGGTTGAAATGCAGTAGCCCCATGGCTTCTTTGGTATTGACCGACAGCTCACAGCTGACAGCTGACGGCTTTGAAAAATTACTAGACCAAATTATGTATCCCTACGCCGAGCCATATGATCCACAAAAACATGTGTTTAACAGCTGTCAACTTCTGACAGTCAAAATTTAGGTATATACCTAAATGTTGACCGTCAGAAGTCAGCTGTGAGCTGTCAGTCAGCACCAAAGAAGCCATGGGGCTACTGTATGTATTATCTACTATACTATACGTTCTCATTGGATTTTAAGTTGATATTTTTCTTTGGTGGTCAAGCTAGAAGGAAAACCAAACAACATATTTGATAGAACATAAAATCCAGGGCCGCTCATAGGGGTGTACGAATTGTGCGGCCTTGTGTGTG
>CABFVZ010000299.1:0-40952 GCA_902151445.1 Timema monikensis | reverse complement strand
TTTTTTCACTAATATTTACGAATAGTAAATAATATTAATCAAAATATTCAATTTAAATCACTACTGAATATAATTTATTAGCACATATATAATTCGCACTTGTATGAAACTAAAACACGTGTTGTGAATGTAGAAACTAGAAACATGTGGATAAATATTATATATATGAAAACAGTGATCAGAGGCGACGAGCGTACCAACATGCGCGACTAACAGAGGTTCTATTTCTATTTTGTTGGTAGCTTTTTTTTTTGAGACTTAATGAGCGGTTTAGCTTCAACCTGTTACTTTTGTGTTACAGTGATGCGTGCGCATCTTAAAATTTCACTCGCATCATTTTTTCATAATGCGCCTAAAGAAGTATAACTGAAAAAAAATCTGTTTTACTACTTTAACTTAAATTGTTACAGTTCAAGCTTGATCTATTCATTTAAAATGAAATCCATTATTCTTGTTTTAATTTCCGCAAAAAGTTCAATAAATTTGTCTCCATTGAAAGTACTGCAAGCGCATTTAGGCATTCCGAATTCAAAGTGCTTCTTAAAAAAAATCTTTTCGATGTTGTAAAGCAGCGCTATGTCTCTGATGTAGTCATAGTAATTGTCAAGAGGATTATTATCAGTTTCGTAATTTCACTAAAAACATCATATAGATGATTATTTTCCAAGATAAATTTCAGCAGCTCAATTAATTTGCAATATTCATGAATATCAGTCCTACAATAGAATACTTTTAGTTCAGATTCAAGCTTTTCTTTTTCAATCATGGGATAAGCCTCAGTGGTCAGTACTATAGCTTTTGTGGGATGTTCATTCTTAAACCTAGTGAAGCAATTCGTGTTGAACCATTTAGCAGCTACTAAAAGTTTAGTGGAAGAATATCTGTCCATTATATCAACACATATATAGTCACACACCTCCTTAGATAGAGTCACAGAACTTATTTCTTGGAAATGTAAGGCCATTATTAAAGTTTTCTATTAAATAAAAGAACCGAAAAAAATTAATCATGTAGAATAGCTGGAAGCAGAGTAATAATCTAACTCTACACTCTTCTACACTTTATCACATTCAAGAATATGGTACACGGTTTTTAAGCACAACACACGCTGAGTAAAAAAAAATCCTTCCCCCATCACGGCAGAGCCGGCACTGCGGGAGCAACAGTGCTCTTTCTGCCTGGCAGTACCGCCTTCCTCCCCACCTCCCTCTTATGTGCGCATGTGCACAACAGTCAAATACCACGTCGCTGGCACTGTGAAGTGCACAGTTCCATACAAAGATTTTTGTATCTTTTTCATAAACTGGGGGATAGCTACTGAAATACTGACTTTAAGCTTAAGGAATATATATTGTACTATAAAAATAAAGAAAGTATTAAAAAAAAGGACTCATTATATTAAATGCTATCGATAATATCTAGAGGAAATAGGGGGTGCTGCAGTTCCGCAGTGCCTATACACGAGCCGCCACTGGATGTCAGTGATGACTTTGCCAGACAGAAAGCCAGTAAAATCTATTTTTTAGGACAGGTAAATTGCTAGTTGCTTTATAGTATTAAATATTTTTTGTAAGATGGTTACTTTATGTTGTTTTTCCTTATTCTCTTTAGGTGTGTCTAGGGGGTCGTCCATAAACCACGTAACGCTAATTTCTTACTTTTTAAGCCCCCACCCCCTCATGCAGCACCATGTATACATTTAGCCCAGCTCCACCTCCTACCCCCTTGTTACGTATCTTTTGTCACAAAAATTAATGTCATTATTTCATATGGAAGTTTTGTGATACTAAATGAGGGATTCAGATTTAATACTTCTTAAAATTCATTTTAAATCCTGATTATAAATTATTTAAGAGAATATTATTATTTATACAGACATAAAGACGTCAAGCTCAAATTTCTCCGGCTTGTTAGGAAAAACCTCTGCTATATTTATGTTATGGATGTCGGGTTTGTGATCTGAGTAAGAGCCAGACGGCACTGCTGTTTGCTGACTAGAATGGCCATTGTCTGTAGTTAGTTGCATTTATATACATACACACAAGTTTTATAAGACGTAAAATGATATACACCTACCTTTTGAAAATAATTAATGACATTTGAAGTTTTACTTTTCATAACATGCTGCTGGTACGAAGAAATATCACTATTGATGGATTCCTCAAACTTACCTTGAGATAAATGCTGTACTTTTGTTTCTTTCCATTCCACTACTACATCTTTTTGAGACTCTTTCACTGTTTTTTTGTTTTTTTCTTGATATCGCTTTATATACACAAGCAATGAACAAGTCTCCTCTTTTTGAAGAAGTTATTTTTGTTTTTGTATAAACACAAGCGATTATTCACAGTCTATGTAAAATAATGTGCAGGAGGAATCGAAATTATACTCAAACTCAGCTATACTTATAAATTAAGGCCGCTTCGACTAACAGCTGTTATCTAACTAAAAGCACGTAAAGGGGTCACTAGATAGGACAACTCTAAACAAGTGCGGTGAATATAAACATGTCACTGTCATGTGCATGAAAATATGTGTTTTCGAATGTGTTTGGCGTTCATAGTCTCGGGCAGACAATGCCACCTAAGCGCTTTCGAAATATAATCAGACAAAAAGTGATAAACCTATATTATCAACGCCACAGATATTTGGAATCTATAAGTATGTTTATCAAAAGTAAAAACATGAACAATAATATTATTTTTTGAACATTAGAATTTGAGTGATCTGTGCTACGTAACACTTTGATGAACCCCACCCTTGCCCCATGTAGCACCATGTAGACATTATAGCTCGCCCCTCCCGCCCCCCTCCCCCCTCAAAGCGTTACGTGGTTTATGGACGACCCTAACCTCGCAGGAAACTTTAACTTTGAGCTATCAAATATTGACAAAGTGTGCAAAGAAAAAACATAACCATGTAGTTTTATTTATGGATTTGCATTCGCCAATGTCTGGGGTAGATATGTTTCTCATTAAAAAATTTGGATGCATAAACCGATTTAATTCAAACTTAGCACAGTTGTTATTTGTTCCTTTATACATATCAATTTAATTTAAGAAGATAATCTAACATATTTGTTAAAACTCAATTCTAATATGTGTAAAAGCACGGCTTCTAAAATAAATTACTAAATGTATTTACCTTTAAAGGCATTTCCCGATACCTTGTATGGCAGAAAATTGATATATAACATATCTGCAAAATACTGTCATAACACTAAATAATAATACAGTTATTTCATTTTCCTTTTTTTTTACCCACTTTTATGGCCGTATGGTCTAAGGTATCACTCTTCTAATAGACAGCTGTCGATGACTGAGAGAACAGGGTTTGATCACAATCGGGTGCACTGAGGGTGGTTTTATCCTAAATGGTTTTCCACTCTCTCTCCACGTGAACACGGGTGCACTTCCTATAAATTCAACCATACTTATCCATAAATTATTGGTGTAATTAGTACTTAAGCGTATAAGCAGAACGGGTAGTAAGACGCTATATTTTAAAAAATCCTTGTTTATCGGCTAATATAGTGGTCAGAGTTCTTGGATACAGATCAAGAAGTCCCAGGTTTGATCCTCGACACATTCAGAACTTATCTGTGAAGCAGTGAGTCTGTAACGTGATCGACTCAAGCCTTGCGAGAACAAATAAGGAGCTACTTGAATAAATAAATAGTGGATCCGGTCTAGAAAACGGAGATTAATGGCTGGAGGGTTCGTTGTGCTGACCACATGACACCCTATATCCTCAAATATTGGTACTATCTTCGTCACTATAGGACGTCTTCTTGGAAAGTATAGTTCACTTATGAGAATTCCTCGGTCTTGTCCACAAACAATAAAGAAACAGACTCTCAACCTTACGGGAGTTTCGCTGCTTTCCTTTTGTCAGTTTGAGTCCTTCAACACTGGGCTTCGCTAGTGTCCTGCCAAGTGAATAGGACTAACCACAGCGATCCCAGTGGTGAAGGACTCAAGATGACAAAAGGAGCGCAACCATTTTAAACTGGAGGTTGAGTGTCTGGGTATATTATTTGTCTGTGACCTTGGAAGAGGTTCTTAAAGTGGGGTTGTAGAGGACGCGAGAAAAGCCCAGTTTATTTGTAACTTTTATATTAAACATTTTTTTATCTAAATAAACATGATATTACTTCAATATAAATATAGTTTAATTTTCTTCACATGGTTATATCAACAGTTGTTGAATATCTGTTAAGAATGTCTTGAAGTTTAATGTCAATTTTTTCTCTATTTAAAAAGTTTTTCATCTAATTTTAATAAACTTATGACAGATATTCAACAACAGTTGATATCACCATTTAAAGAAAATTAAGCTTTATATTTCTATTGCAGCAATATTTTATTTATTTTTGCCCAAAAAAAAGGTTTTCTATAAAAACGGCATGAATACTGGCCTTTTATCGCCTCTCCTAAATGGGCTAACTTAACTGTGTAAGTCAGTAGCATATTCTGATAACCCAGGCAAGGAAATGTAATCTGAGAATAAAATTGGGGGTTAAGTGATGGGTAGAGATGGGCGTCATTAGAAAATAGGCCCACTTAATCCAGCTAAAAAGTTATTTTAATTCTATATTTTTTTTATTTTCTTAGCACCTCATCTTACTACTAGTTCGGGTTATACATCTATATGCTAATTACACTAATGGGTTAGGAATTGGGAAGGTTGTATTTAGAGGATATGCACCTGCATTTGTGCGGAGGGAAAGTGGAAAAACTTTTAGGAAAAACCATCCACATCGCATCCAACCAGGATCGAACCACGATCTCCTCGTCTTCGACAGTCTAGTCCAATACGAGAGTGATGCCTTAGACCATGTAGCCACCGAATCGAGGCATATTGATAAGGAAATATTATCTGAATCTTTTGATAATATTTTATATTAATTTTATAGTTAATATGNATGTGGGGAATGCCAGGCCTCCACCGTGGTTCGGATTCCACGTTAAACTGTAGGTCCTTCATTTCATCTCATAATCACCCTACCATTACACATTAGCGTAAGTGCGTATAACCCGAACGGGTAGTAAGACGTGGTGCTAATAATAATAATAATATAGTTAATAAATTAAACTAAACATTTCTAGGATTCCATACCGGTATTTCAGTGATTCTCAATCAATGTTGGTATTCAAAAGTGGGCTTCCTACAGTGGCAGCTGCAGGATTTTCAAGAGGGAGGTGCACGGTCAGGATGTTTGTGAGTCGTGGATGGGTTTGTAGGAGGGGGACAGGGGGTGGGGAGTGGCTGGGGGCGTTCTCACAGGACTGGGTCGGAGGATGTTCCCCCTAAGAAAACTCTGCCAGAAAAATCCTTCAAAGTTTCAGACTAAATTTGAAAGTATTACTTATTCAGAAATTAATTTGAAATTTTAAGAAAAGTTGAAATTTTTTTGCTAAATTATGTTCGTTAAATTATGTGTTAAAATGTAAATGAATTATAGGGCGCGATTGACACACGAAGTAACTGCTGGTGTGATATTACATGACAGTACAACTGGTATCGACTATAACATAAATTTAACTGATTTAATTTTTTAATTAATATTGTTAATACTAACTAGAGAACTTATTTAACGAATGATCGTACCCCCCACAACCCTGTTCCTGACTTTCTAAAAATAAAAAAATCAAGTTTAAGTTTTACCTACGATTGCACCACGCCAATTAGATCGTCTCGAAGTTTGTTTAGTTAAGTGTCTGATTCCTACCACCTCACCGCTCTTGAACATGGCACGGTACCCTAAACTCCCGTCGACCACATTGAAGAGACCCAGCTGCTATGACTGTTATTAGTTGCGGTGTTGACTGCAAAATCTCAACTCTATATTCTGACTCCATCACATAAACGGGAAGGAGGGACTAAGATGAGACGAGTGAATAATATTCTCTCGCTCTCTCTCTCTCTCTATTTTGAGTTCTCGAGTGTTGAATAAAGCGAAACAACTCGAGTAGATAAGAAGAATAGGGGTCCATCATCTCGGATATAACACTTGGCTGCGTTCTTCAATGAACGCTTCACGAGTTTCACCGCAAATCTTTACTACGATGGAACATCCAGTCTGCAACATTTCCTTGAGGAACAAGCTTTGGTTTAGTCAAATGTTAGGCAAATTGTATAGAGTAGGTACTGAACACCATTCCTAGACGTTTCATATACTCACAGATATGGTTTTTGAAAAGTTTACCACTAAGCCATAGTGGAACAAACCAGTCTTACTTATACAAATTACACTATAGCACGGTAATTTCTCAATTCTCTGTTGTTTTTGATCGCCACGTTTTACTGCCTGTTCAGGTTATACGCTTAAAATGATAATTGCTCTAATGGGGTATATATGAGGAAGGAATAATTTTATAGGTAATATATCTGCATTTGCGTGGAAGGAGATTGGAAAACTATTTAGGCTAAACCACCCTAATTAGACCCTACCGGGATACGAACACCGATCTCCCCGTCGTCAACAGCCCATTCTAACACGAAAGTGATGCCTTATACAAGAGATTCTTAAGGTGGGGTACGTGGACCCCTAGGGGTCTGTGAGATCATACAGGGAATCCGTGACATACGTTTATACATTTTTAAATAACGTATTATAAAATTGTATATAAAAGGGTCAATCGCTGGTATGTACAAAACACAATGGCGATGCTTTCCCATATTACATCCCCGCGAGAAATAAGTCCTAAGAGTGGGGGGTTTGCTACATCCCTTGTGCCCAAATCTTTGATAGCAAAATTTGTTAACTCACCTATATTATAGTTTCCTCGTCAGCCAGCAAAAAGAACTTTCAGAAAAAGCATGGAAACACTGTATGCCTTTTATAACCACAGTCAACTCTTGATTCTACGACCCCGGGAATAGCGTCCCTCTCGAAGTAACGACCCTTTTTTTGGGGAACCGTGAAAAATATGGGGAAAAGGTTGAAAAGTCTAAGGAAACCGGCTGTAAAATGGGTTTGTTGCATTTATATAGGTTGCTGCGTTGCAATTATCTTTGTGAGCACTGTATTACTAGTAACTGGGGTGGGTCAGGTATAAAAATAGACACCACCTCATCAATGTCAGCCAATAGCACTAGACTCTGTCCATCCCCTCCCACAAGCAAGACAATGTTTCCCCGCGCGCGACTGCCGCTACATCACGCGCCAGGCTTGCTTTTGCCATTGTTATTTCGATTCTCGATTTGGTTAATATTTTGGTTTGATTTTGTGAACAATTTTTGACGACCCATGCTATTGTTTAACATTGTTATTTTGATTTGGTTACGTTTTTGGTTGGATTTTGTGAACGATTTTTTTATGACCCACGCTATTTGTTGTCTAAAAAATGCAATTTTTTTGTATGAAGGTCAGGGTTGGAACAAAATCTGTTAAGATTCCAATAACGACCCCTTCGAAATAACGACCCTTTTCTAGGGAACCGTGAAAGGTCGTAGAATCGAGAGTTGACTTTAGCTGGTTTGATATGATTAATTATTTACTTTATGAGTATAATCGTGCAGTATACTCGACCATTAAGATGATACCTATTGACGTTAAGGATAATAGCCTTCTAGATAATGTATACTTAGATTACAAAATTATCAATCCTGCATCGAGCAAGTTTAAACTTGGTGATATCATTCACATCAGATAACATAAGGACATTTTTGTTAAGGAATACACAGCAAACTGGTCAGTGGAATTGTTTAAGATACCTAAGGTTGTCGAGACGAATCTTTGAACGTACTTGATTGAAGATATAAACGGTAAACCTATATTTGGAGGATTATACACTCAGGAGCTTTAAAAAAAATCGCATTCAGTGTTTACCTTGTGTAGAAGGTCCTCAGCTGAAAAATAATTAAGTCTCGTCAAATGGCTTGGGTTTAACTCGTCACACTATTCATGGAATGATGAAGATAATATTGTGAGGCTTTCTTAATAAATGTATTTTAAATATTTATTATTTTATATGCCTTAAGACATTTTTTCTCTGAATATAATAAGAGCAGAAACTACAAATATTGTAAGTTGAATCCATCTGCACCACATTTAAAATGTATAAACTTTTATTCGTCGTAGACAATTTTTTCTCTAAGATTTAATACGCATGAGAATTCGTTCTTAGAGGAGAATTTTCTGTTATGGGGGTCAAGTGGTTGACTGTAAGTATGCTGCGAGCACATCGGTCTGCCACCTATAAAACAATCTTGCGAGGAGGGAGGGGGAAGTAACTCTCCAGGTGCTAAGACGCAACACGCGTTACATTGACGGGTAAATCCTTTGGGGTGGAATCCATTTAAGCTAGAAGGAACAAAAGAATTACGCCTGTAGTGCAGAAGGTCTGTGGACACTGCAAATCGTGTGTAGGGTAGAATACTAAATCTGTAACAAACACTAAGATGAGTTACAAAAAAAAAAAACAAGATTTATAAAGAAAAATAGGTCAAATCATTTATTCATCATAGAGAAGTGCATGGATAAATAAAAACTACATTCCAAATTTAAGGAAGTAATATTATTTTTATAGCAGATATATCTTGGGGTCCTCATGTTGAGTGCTATTTAACCATTTTTTTTAGATAGCCTACATTTTTGATAAGCTTTTTCTTTGAAGTTTAAAGCTTTATTACAATGCCTTTTGATTTATGTATGTTTTTTCCCTACTCAAAGAACACGTGTAAGGAGAGTAGAAATCATATCTACTATGTATGAAATATGGACTTACTGAAAGCCAAATATCAAGTTTCTTGAGATCAGAGGTGAATAAAGCTTACACCCGAGGTAAAAGTCTTTAGATCGATATTGTATTCGATGACCAATTTCTTATTTATATACCTCCAATATGAGAACGTAGATAAGAAGAAAAAAAATCTCTTGAGATAAAAGACAAGTTTCCCTTTTTTTTCGAGTATTTGGCTTCTGGCAGCGAACAGGACCGTAGCGATTGTATTGAACTACCGAAGGATTGTTACTGTTCATATATACTGTACGTATCATTTCAGTCGTAACGATGACGTCACAGAGAGATTGGGACAAGGATTGGTTCTTTGTTATGTTGAGGGACTGTTGCTTGCTCCGGAGAGAAGGCAGGGTCATCGCTGATATCCTGTAGCTTCCACGTGGATAAGTGGTTAAAGGCGAAACAGGTTAGATTCCTGGTTGATGATACTGGCAAGAATATTTATCTTTGGTTGCTGTACCTTTTATGGAAGTTTGATAAAAACTATGGACAGAGAAACCAATTGAATCCCTCTTGGGCAGTGGTTCTTAACCTTTTATTACTCGCGGCCCCCCTAAATATACTAAAACATTTTTGCGGTCCCCTAGTTCTTACTAATATATTAATCATTAAAATATATTTTTTTAAATAGTTGCTTTATTTACTGTTTATAACAACAAACAAATAAAAAACAAAAATTTAACTCAACTAAATGTATTTAATGGGAACTCTGCTGTTGAACATTTTCCATTAATTGTTCTATTTTAGTTTCAATTATATTACTAAATTCTATTCGCATGCAGGAATCAACCAGGAGTTGATTTCGCTGCTTAGTTTTAATATTTACCTATGTGGAAAATCCTATTTCATATAAATAACTAGAAACAAAGGGCTGAAAATTTTGAATGGCGATGGTAAACAGATGAGGATTACTAGTACGATCCATGATTTCTATTATCCGGGCTTTCCCTCACCTCCATTACCCCGGAAAATCGAGAGTCTGCTGTACTTACATGCTTACGATCATTGAATTATTTCTTCCAAAACGTAAAATTTAAGATAATTGGCTTCAGTAATAAGCAAATAACACTTTAAATTATTTTTTCGAGGCCTCCAAAAAAACCTTTCATGGCCCCCCGGTTAAAAATCACTTAACTAAGGCGTCACTCTCATGTTAGAGAAGACTGTCAATGAAAGGGAACTCGGGGTTCAAATCCCTGTTGAGTGCATTGAGGGTGGTTTTTACAAAATTGTTTTCCACTCTCCCTCCACAAAAATGCAGGTACACTTCCTCTAAATTCAACCATCCTCATCAGTAAACTTACTATCGAAATTAGTACATACGTGTACAAACTGAACAGGTATTATGAATTAGCTAATATTTGTGCAAAGTTTGAGCGCTATACCGAATCGTGAAGTTAGAGAAAACCTCTGGACAAACAGATCATAATTTTTTTTAACCAGTGTGCCACAAAGGGAATGCAAATGTGCCGTGGAAGTTTGGGGGGGGAATCCAGAAGAATTGAAAAAATTTTGAGGCATAAAAATAAATATTTTAAAATCCATAAACTTTGTTTTAAATAACACAATTATTATAATTTTAACTATTGAACTTTCAAACACAATCTTAATATTGATGTTTTTTTTACTATAAGACCTCTCCTTAAAAAGAATGATATACCTTGATAATTTTAGTCCCCTTTTCAGTGTGCCGTGAGTAGATAGAAGGGTGAAAATCGCTTAAAAAGAATATCTACATCATTTGTTTGTATAAATATAAAAGTAAAATACAAACTTTTCCAATTTTTCTTCAGATAGCAATTTCTTGTTACTAAATGATTCTAGAATGTAGAACACCTAATGCCGTCTAATAATTAATTTTTTAAATAGTAGACACTGTCAAATGGGGCAAAGATATTATTGTCAAAACATTCAAAGCTATTATTATTATTACTATCACCACGTCTTACTACCCGTTCGGGTTATACGCACTTACGCTAATGTATAATTGTAGGGTGATTGTGAGATTAAATGGAGGACCTACAGTTTAACGTGGAATCCAAACCACGGTGGCGGCCTGGCATTCCACACATTCACAAGATGTCTTGTCAGAGGTGAAGGAAGGGTTTGGTAAGCAGATAGATCTGTGCCGGGACCGAGTATTGAACCCCGGACCCCCAGCACAGAAATCTGACATTTTACCCCTAAACCACCAGGTCAGTCGAAAGTGAAAATGTTTCAACCTGTGTACAAAAATTATCTCACAAATGTATATATTATTATTATTTAGCACCGTGTCTTACTACCCGTTCGGATTATACGCTTAAGTACTAATTACGCTAATGGATTAGGAATCGGGAAGGTTGAATTAAAGGAAGTGCACCCGCATTTGCGTTGAGGGAGAGTGGAAAACCATTTAGGAAAAACCACCCCAGTTCACCCGACCTAGATTCGAACCTCGATGTCCCCGTCCTCAGCAGTTGGGCTCAACACGACTAGCGCGTTAGCCAACTACGCCACTGAGGCGGGTCACAAATGTATATGATCTGTAGCGAAATATACACTGCTTGTACAATCGTTGATGCTGGCATGTTGTGGTGAGTGAAGGATAGCATAATGCGAAGAATGGAACCGGTCTCTAAACGCATGGTGATGGCTTTTTTTTTTAATCTACCATAAGAATGGACTGCACTATGTCTTAAGGAGAAAAAGAATCCATATTTTCATTGAATATGATGTTGTCGGGGACCTGGCGGTCTAGGGGTAAGGTGTCAGACTTCTGTGCTGGGGGTCCGGGGTTCAATCCATGGTCCCGGCACAGGTTTATCTGATTGCCAAACCCTTCCTTCACCTCTGACAAGACGTGTATTAATCACAACTTGTGAATGTGTGGAATGCCAGGCCTCCACCGTGGTTCGGATCCCACGTTAAACTGTAGGTCCTCCATTTCATCTCACAATCACCCTACCATTACACATTAGCTTAAGTGCATATAATCCGAACGGGTAGTAAGACGTGGTGATGATAATAATAAGTTGGTCTTTACCTTACCTTGCCTTGAAGAAAGTTTGGGTGTCCTTACCCCATTTGACGGATGTCACCTATTTGAAAGGCGTATTTTTGGTTGGTTTTGTTATTATAATTTTTACGATGACTCACCACACGTTCTAGTTATATGCATATTTACTAATTACTTTAATGTTCTAGGGATGATGACGGTATAATTTAGAGGAAGTATCACCAAACTTGAGTATTTAGAGAGTGGAAAACCATTTTAAAATACATCCGCAGTAAACCCAACTAAAATTCAAGCCCTCATTTTCCAGTCATCCTCTATTCGGTCTGCGAGAGTGACGTATTAGACCATTCATTCACCGATGCGTGTCTTGGCTATAATTATTATTATTATTATTAGCACCGCGTCTTACTACCCGTTCAGATTAAACGCACAAAATACTAATATCTTGGTTATAAATAACTACGTCCTAAAATGAATAGAAACTGTACAAATTAAATTTGTACATATCTTATATATTAAATATTAATATTGTATTATGACGAATCCATAGAATATTTAAGCTAATATAAGAGCATGCATAACATATTTATAATTCATAGCAAATTGATATTTTTTAGCACTTGCCATGTTAAATTATGTTTTATTCATCTTTTGACTAAGTCATTAAATAATTTAAAATCCGAATAACTCTTAAATAAAGTATACCTGAATAATTTGTCATAGTTTTGTTTCTTCAAAGAGGATGGTTTTCAACGGATGAATTTTTTTTGCTTTAGATTAGATTAAATATTAACATGAAAAGGATTTTTTTTAAATGTAAACTTACATATACAATACTACAATGCTGTAAAGGTAAGTTGAAATATATCACCCCATTCTTTGGTAAAACAAAATATAACAGAGGTTATACATTTTCTCATGAAACTATAATCTGTATTTACTTTAACTTGCATACCTGTATTTGCTTTTGAAGGTATTTTACTAGTAATTGTATTATTATTAACTGAGGTCCTTAACGTGTACTTAATGAACACACTGATTATATTAGCACAAGGCTTATAGACTAACTTTAATTTATAATAGACACAGCAGGCCCTGTGAAAAGGGATACAGTATTTCATTAATGATAGACTTTTCAGTATTGTTGGGGATTGAATCCGGGACCCAGTTTAGTAGGTATACACGCTAATGTCTGATCCAGGATCACCATGGTACACGCCATTTTACCTAAATTAATTTGGCCTAAGGTCATTTGGCCTTAACTTTAGGCCAACTAATTTTAAGCTTTCTCTTGGTGAAATTAATTTTCTGTGCTAATGACTCTAGAGGCCTACTACCTCGTCACCCGATCATACTATTCATCAAGATACCAAATCCCAAGACACTTGGGGTATTATAATTAGAGTTTATTACTAGGTTAACTTAGTTCATAATTGTTTACAGCCCACCCTTGTGTTATATAAAAGTTTATTCCAAAACACAAAATAACACGCTTCGTTGGCTACGTGATGTAACGTGCTACTCTCGTAGTAGACTAGACTACTGGTGTCGGGAGATCAAGGTTTGAATTTCAGTCAGGTGTACTGATGATGTTTATTTTCCAAACGGGTTCTCCACTCTCTCTCCAAGCAAATGTGGGTACACTTACTATAAATATAACCTTACTAATCCCTTAAACCATTACATTCAAGTGTATAACGTGAACGGGTAGTAACACGTGGGGCTATATAAGTCGAACGTACTTTACATAATTATTATACATCCATTTATATATTTTTTAAATTGATTCCCACTTCAGTGGCCAAATGGTCTAGGGCATAATTCTTATGTTAGACTACCCTTCTAACGTCGGGGATATTGGGGTTCGAGTCCCGGTCGGATCTTCCTTGGGTGGTTTTTCTATATGTTTTTCCACTCTCCTTCCACGCCAATGCTAGTATTTTAACTTTAAAATACTTCCTTCCTCATCCCTACCCAATTAGAGTAAGAACACGGTGATAATAAAGAAACCTGTCATAGTGTTCAAATGGTCTAAGGCATCATACTCATAATAAACTGAATTGCCTATTACAGGGATATAAGGGTTTGAATCTAGGTCGGGGGTCTGAGGGTGGCTTTTTCTAAATATTTTTTTCCATCCTTCCACCGCACAGATTTGGGAACACTTTCTATGATTTCAACCTCCATCATCCCTAACACAGCTTAATTAATTATAATACATAATATGCGCTTAATCCGAACGGGTAGTAAAACGTGGTGCTAAAACAATTGATTTATTATATATTAGAAGTTGTTCGATACATCACAAAATATTGTCACTAAAACTATCATTTATATTATATATTAGTTAACTTGAGGAAATAAATGTAATTTTTACTGTGCCATCCCCAAATTATTTGTAGTTTTTACCCTCTCAACGAGATTTCGTCCAAATTCCTATAGGCTTTCTAGTTCATAATTTCTATTCTTTTTCCTTAGTACCGCGTCTTGGTACCCTTCGGGTAGTACGCATATATATACTAATTAGGTTAATGGTTATAGGGATGAGTAAGGTTATATTTATAGGAAGTGTGCCCGCATTTTTCGTGGAGGGAAAGTGCAAAACCGTTTAAGAAAAGAAACCCTTCTGAACGTCTGACCACAATTCGTATCCAGATTCTCCCTGTCATCGACAGTCCTATTTATTGCGATGCTTACGCCTTAAGTTATGTTACCACCAAAGCGGGTGAATTCATAATTAATAAGGTATATACAAAGATCCTCTTCCAAACCAAACATTTTATTATACGTCTTCTTTCACTTCTTGCAATGGCGCCGTATTCTGACTTTCTCTCTCTCGACTAACCGTCTTATTTCTTATCCCAACGTTTATAGGCCGGAAAAAGGTCAAAATTAGGTATGAATTAAGTAACCTCTGGAAATTTATTTTTTCGCGTGCTATTGTTATATCTATATTAATAAACGTCTAATGGTGTATGTATATATGTGTGTGGTATTTCTGTCCAGAGAATATTTACTGTACCCACTTCTGTGGTCGCGTGTTCTAAGGTGCTAGTCTCGCAGTAGACGAGACTGCCGATGACGGGAAAATCAAGGTTTGAATCTCCAACTGGTGTACTGAGGGTTCCAATATGGTTTTACACTCTTCCTCCATGAAAATGCTGTTAGATTCCACGTCTTCTTAATATAACCTTCTTAATTCCTAAAACCATAACTAGTATTATTATTATTATTATTAGCACCGCGTCTTACTACCCATTCGGGTTGTACGCACTTACGCTAATGTGTAGGGTGATAGTGAGATGAAATGGAGGACCTACAGTTTAACATGGTATCCGAACCACGGTGGAGGCTTGGCATTCCCCACATTCACAAGATGTCTTGTCAGAGGTGAAGGAAGGGTTTGGTAATCAGATAAATCTGTGCCGGGACATAACTAGTACATAAGCGTATAACTCGAACTGGTAGTAAGACGCCATGTTAAAAAAAAAGTTATAATTCTCAATGAAATAGAAAGATGAAATTTGGTGAAAATGTATAAGAATCACTCCATGAGGTGCCAACATTTTTCAAACTTTAAACTGATAAAATATAAAAATGATAAAAAAATAAAAACTTTATTTATTTAAATATTTTAGTTCGTCGATATGTTATTTGCATTTCAAAAGCAAGGAGAACCTAGAATATAAATTCCAATCTCAAATTAAAAGAGAAATGACAGATTATAATACCAAGCGAGGGGAAATAATGCAGGTGTGTACATATTGGTTTAATTTTAGATTACATTTACATAGACTTGATACGTATCCATACAAACCGATTACTTTTTTTTTTATATCCATTACTGTTTCCAGCTTGTGGTCAGTTTTTTTATTCAAGCCATATATCTTCCACTATCATTTGGCTAAGCCTGTCGTAGCTTCATATGCCTTATAATCTAACTTAAGACTAGGACAGACACAACATCCAGTCCCCGACCGTTAATTCAGCACTGTGAAAGGACAAACCCATATTTCACCAATGATAGATTTTTCAGCCATTCCCGAAAATCAAACCCGGAACCCTTAAACTCAGTATACAAACACGCTACCGACTAAGCTAAGGTGTCTAAACAAAAAAATCACTACTATAATTAAAATACAACTAACACTGCAGATTAATAAATTACATAACCTAATAAATGCATTTAAGTAATATTCATATTAGTTGTAGTAAGGAGAAAATGGATTTATAATATAAGGAACGTACTTGGATGGAACGTCTAATTAGATTAATCGGTACAACGTCTTTGGTCATTTAAACAATATAAATATGAAACATAGCATGAAGATAATTTATTCAATGAGAAATTAATATATCAATAAATTAAGTAAAATAAAACAGGTAGAATAACATTTCTAAAAAATCATTATTGAGATTGTTAAATAGTAATGTTCTGAAATTAAATAGCATAAAACAGGGAAAAATTATATATCTGTACAAAACAATATTTAAGTGGTAGGAGATTTTAGGTATAGTTGACAAGAAAAATGAAAAGTGGAAACTAACAGATTGATTATAATAGAGTTATTAATATAATAACTTAAAGACATTACAAAATTTGAATACTTGAGAAAAGATTATAGGTTTTATGAAGATTATGACTTAACAAAAAAAACTAGGTAATATGCCAACAATAGAGAACTTATTAGTTCAATAATTAAATAAACTAGTAAACAGTTTGAAAATTTGTTGACAAGAAAGACATGTTATGTAATGTTTAAGATATATAAACAGTGACATTGGAAATATGATTAATAGAAAGGTTAAAATAGTTGACTAGGTTGTTATTTATTTACCTTACTATGTAATAAAAAAAAAAGCAATTAACAGTGTAAAATCAACCTGAAACATATTAAAATTAAAGTTAAGACATAACAAGTGATTTATTTCACAAAATTATTAAAAGATTGTAAAGAATTTAATATTAAAGGCTTGTTATTCGAAACAAATGGTATCTAAAAATCTTTTTGTGTTCTATCGAGACAAGATTAATTGTAGATTTAATGGAAATCAATGGATGTTTCATCCAGGTTATGCTTTGCTCAGTTTTGATATATTATAAATACAAGATCACATAAAGAAGTAATTGATTGTTATGAAAGAAGTGTAACCAAAAGTAAAAATTTGACATTTGAAAAGTTTGAATAAAGTAACGTTCCTTATCTATGTTGTTTTAATTCCTCTTTTTATATGTGTTGCTACTCTTGGCTGGGTGACATGTTTCGGCAATTACGCCATCAGGTCTGAGACAAATAAATGCAAAAATAGTCAATATTAAGCTATGATAAAGTAACAAACTAACCCGATTCTGAGGAAATCAAACTAGCAATATGAGGATCCACAGAAACATTAACAAACAAACAAACAAACAAACAAAAACATGCTACTTTCACGTTAGACAAGACTGCAGAAGACTGGTAAATCGGGGTTCGATCCCAGTGAGTTTTGGTGTTTTTCCCTAAATAGTTTTACAGTTTCCTTCCACTCCAATGCAGGTGCATTTCCTCTAAATTAAAGCTGCCTTAATCCCTAACCCTTTAGTGTAATTAGTACATAAACGTATACAACCTGAACGGCTAGTAAGATGCGGTACTATAAAAAAAGATAAATTAAACTCTGGAATATTATGGAATACCTTATTTGTAGTATCGGTAAATTTACTTAATATACCCGCCTCGGTGGCGTAGTTGACTAACGCGCTTGTCGTGTTGAGCCCGACTGCTGAGGACGGGGAGATTGAGGTTCGAATCTCGGTCGGGTGAACTGGGGGTGGTTTTTCCTAAATGGTTTTCCACTCTCCCTCCACGCAAATGCGGGTTCACTTCCTCTAATTCAACCTTCCCAATTCCTAATCCATTAGCGTAATTAGTACTTAAAGTGTATAACACGAACGTGTAGTAAGACGCGGTGCTAAATATTATTATTATTATTATTATTATTATTATTATTATTATTTATTATTACTTAATATATCTGTAAAGGATGGTCTTAAAGCTTTTAACTCGACAGAGAATCTACATCTATAATGTCCATTTCACATCCAGTGGTTTCCTGTCATGAATTAGACTCTCTCTCGGATAGGGGCTGTGTGACAAGTTCATACATGAGCTATATATGTCGACCATTTGGTGGAGATCCCTTCTGATAAGCGAGGGATGATTGATTAGGTTCGTTTTTCGAATACATCACCGGTTAAATACGCTTTGGCTGCAGTGCGACAACACGAGTTATTTAACTCTAAAGAGACAGTTGAATTGCGTTCCCACATTTTTACAGCCACGTACAATTTGTTGACCTAACCTAGCCTAACTTAAGTTAACCTAACAAACCTTCAAATTTTTGCTAAAACCAGACAAGAACTGAGGAAGTTTGGATATTACGAGGGATGTCGACATGAGACGATGATAGTTTCTATCTGAAATTTAAGACATCTTGATACACTGCACAGTGCTAATTAGATGGAAGCAACTCATACCTCTCTCTCTCTCAAGTGAGTGGGCCGCAATTAGTACGTCTCTCTCAAAAATCCGGGCAGCAACTCGTACACGATTTCAAAATTAGGTCGCAAATCACCTAAACAGAGGAGTTTGCCGTCAGAAGAGAACTAATTATACAAGGAGTATAGTAGGTATACACTTTTCTTGAAAATATAAACCTTTTTACGGTCACCTATGATGACATTTTACTATGGTATCAATTATTATTATTATTATTATTATTATCTTACTATCCGTTCGGGTTATACGCACTTACACTAATGTGTAATGGTAGGGTGATTGTGATATGAAATGGAGGACCTACAGTTTAACGTGGGATCCGAACCACGGTGGTGGCCTGGCATTCCCCACATTCACAAGCTGTGATTAATACACGTCTTTTCAGAACTGAAGGAAGGGGTTTGGCAATCAGATAAATCTGTGCCGGGACAGAGAATTGAACCCCGGACCCCCAACACAGAAGTCCGACACCTTACCCCTAGACCACCAGGTCAACCACTATAGTATCAAAATTATTACATTGGTATTATTATTATTTTCTTATACTCTCACCGAATCTTATTGCCGGTTCATGGATTGAATTTATAGAGAGAGTGGAAAACCATTTTGTAAAAACAGCCCTCATTACATTGTACCGGGAGTTGAACCCGAACTCCCTCTCATCATAGATCTAGTAGGTTATTGCGAGAGTGACGCCTTAAACCATGTGTCCAACGAAGCGGGTAGTTGCTATCTATTAAAAGAGATCACATGAAACGACTAAAAGTATAAATATTTGAAAAAGTGTTTGTTTTTTCATCGCTTCTTGAAACCCGTTCTAGTTCTATTCATATATTAACCAAGTTAATGATGTTGGAATGAGGAATGTAGACTCTTACAGGAAATGAAACTACATTTGCCTGGAGGAAGAGTGGGGATGAAGATTAAGGAAAAACCACCCCCAAGTACACCCAACTGGAATTCAAACCATGATCTTCCTATCAACGGAAATAGAGCTCAAGATGAAAGCTATGTTGTTGATTTTGCAACTTTCGAAAGTTTTTTCAAAAATATAGTCCTATAGTCTTTTCTTGGCACCCCATTCAGTCTACACTAATTACGCTAATGGATTATAGATGATGAAGGTTGAATTTAGAAGAAGTGTACCACATTTGTGTTGAGAAAGAGAGAGTGTGTTAAACCATTTAGAAAAATCCACCCTCAGTACCCCCAACCAGGTTCGAACAGTGTTCCCCGTCATCGGCAGACTTGTCCATTGCAATAGTGGTGCCTTAGACCATGCGGCCACCAAAACAAGTAGTATTTAGTTTAGTTGGAACTAGTTAGTAACCTGAATAAAATTGATCACATCTATGCCTTGCCTTAAGAAAACAAAGTTGTGTCTGTCTCACAAATGAGAGATGGACAATTACAATTGCACAGATAGTTGAACAATAAAAGAGAATTCAGGAAGATGTGCTAAATTTAAACTCAAAGAGGAACTCCCCTTTCCCTAGGGTTATATCCCTTAGAACAGTGGCTCTTAACCTTTTATTACTCACGGCCCCCTAAATATCCTAAAATATTTTTGCAGCCTCCTATTTTTTTTTTTTTTACTAACATATTTATCATTAAGATTTATTCTAAAATAGTGACTTTATTTACTTATTATAATAACATATATATATATATATATATAAATTAACTTAACTAAATGTATTTAATGGGACCTCTCTCTGCTGTTCAACAATTTCCACTAATTTGTCTTTTCTTGTTTCAATTGTATTACTAAATGTTACTCGCATGCAGGAGTCAATTCGGAGTCTATTTCAATTCTTCATTTTAATATTTACCTGTGTGGAAAATCCCTTTTCATATAAATAAGTAGAAACAAAGGGCAACAAATTTTGAATGGCGATGGTAAACAGATGGGAATTATTTGTACTACCCGTGATTTCTATTATCCGTGCTTCCCCTCCCCTCCAATACCCCGGAAAATCGAGTCTAATATACTTACATGCTTACGATAATTGAATTCTTTCTTCCAAAACGTACAATATAAGATAATTGACTTCAGTAATAATCAAATAACATTTTGAATATTTTTTTTCAAGGCCCCTAAAAAACTTTTTGTGGTCCCCCGGTTAAGGATCGCTGCCTTAGAAGCTATATCTTTCATCTTGTCTGGGAGATGGGTTTAGTTCAGGGCTAGTACACCATTACAACGTGATTAAGGCGAAAAACACAACTTCCAAAATGTACAGTACTTACAGATTTCATCATGAAATAAAAAAGTTAAAAGAGTTTCAATAAAGGAAAGATGTGCTCAATTTTAGCTAAGAAAGTAAAATCAAACCTGTTGTATAAAATTGTTTCTCTTGAAGGTGGGGACTCTTTCATCTCCCAAGTTCTTTTTCTTTTTCTTTTTTTAAAGAAAAGTTCAAAGGGCAGTAAATATATCCCCTTTTCTTTTTTTGGAGGGACTCCATGTGGAAACTCGACTACACGTGTTGTTTTGTAACGACAAGGACTTTTCCCCCCTCCCCCCTACCTTCCCTTCAACTCCCTAACTCTTGAGCACCGATTTTTAAACTTTCTCGCCATCGAATAGAGTCAGATCATCATTGTAGGGACCTTTTAAAATACGATACTTACTTACACTATGGCATTAGGAGCTCGAATGTTCAATGCTTCACTTATAAAAGTACGCCACCTATCTCTATCTTGAGCTTGTTCTATCCAGTCCACCTCACTACACCCTATCTCCATCTTGAGCTAGTTCTATCCAGTCCATCTCACTACACCCTATCTCCATCTTGAGCTAGTTCTATCCAGTCCACCTCACTACACCCTATCTCCATCTTGAGCTAGTTCTATCCAGTCCACCTCACTACAACCTATCTCTATATTGAACTAGTTCTATCCAGTCCACCTCATTGCATCTTATCCCTATCTTGAGCTAGTTCTATCCAGTCCACCTCACTACAACCTATCTCTATATTGCGCTAGTTATATCCAGTCAAGTTCATTACACCTTATCCCTATCTTGAGCTAGTTATATCTACTACACTACTATCCACCCTATCCCTATTTTGAGCTAGTTCTATCCAGTCCACCTCATTACACACTATCACTTTCAGGTACATTCTAATGTTATCCTCCCATCTGCATCTAGGTCTTTCAAATGGTATCTTCCTATTGGGTTTATCAGTCAATACCTTGACACACAGTTCTAGAGATTTCTATCCGCGCTACATGTCCTGACCACCGTAATCTGCGAGATTTGATTATGCTAACAATCTATTGTGATGAATACAGGGTATGTAACTCATGGTGTAAAATCCAGGCCTCCCCAGTATCTCCATGTAAGTTAAGAGACCACGTTTCACACCCATAGAGAACAACCGATAAAATTATTACTTTAAACATTTTGAGTTTTACATTCCTTGATAGCTGGTGAGATATTAACAATGTATTGATCGAAAAATAGTATGCATTTACCGACTTTATTATTTTCCTAAATTCCACTTTAATATGGTTTTTTATAGTTAAGATTGTTCTTAAATATTTTAGAATACATGATAAATAAATGTAGACTAATCTTCATCGATTAAAGTTTACACAGTATGGATCTCACACCTTCAAAATGGACATCATGATATGAAACCCACCATTTGGGTACATAAATAGATATAATTATTAACCTTTTATTTCCAATCATGGTTCTTCAAATGGAAATAAGACCAAATTTAGCTGACTCTCGCTCAAATCTACGACAACCACTTTAGAATTCAGCAATAGATCTTATTTATACTGAGCCTTATTTGTAATGGATCTAATTTTTTTTTCTGTTAAATGAACTATTCATAAAGAAAGTGATAAACTGTCTACCTGCTGCAAGCCCAAATCCTACGGGGAACCGAGAATCCCTCAGGGATGAATTATTTAGTCGAATCAGTAGTTTATGTCCTGTTTGTTTGCAAACTTTCTTCGGTGTTACAAATATTTTTAAGAACTTGGTTGATTGCACAAAACGAATGTATGGATACGTTCAGATATTTTCGCTAACAAATATTATTCCAAGTGACAGTAACATGTAATAGAGTGTTCTCAGAGTACGCAAAGCTGTTTGAAACTGAACCTGTGATATGTTCCCACCTACTCTCTCCCCATTTGACTAACCATAATTAGGCTCTCCTCTACATTACATATTCTATTTGAATGTACTTTCGTTGATAACTGGCCAATTAGTGTTCTTCTGAGTGATGAGGAAAGGTACAGCTTAGATCAACTATGCTTGCACGGGAAACACTTAATGTTGAGTCACTGCCAGGTAGTGTCTGTTGATCTTTCTACATATTGGGATGCTTTGTAGTTTGGGATGTGTATACCTTTGAAGGTTATTTGGTTTAATGACGTGCCATGTTACATCCCTTATTTGGCTGATCATTTTCAGTTTTTGATCGACACACTTCTTGCCCCAGTGCGTCCTAATGTGTCTAGAGTTTGAAGTTACTCATTTGGAGCAATGCTTTGAGCGACACAGCCAATGACCAACATGAATTGCCTTTTATTTTCAAGTAGCTGGGAACTTCTAATGTCTATATTACTGAAGCAGTTGAGAATTTGGCACGCGTTGAAAGGTCATTTTCGAATTTGGACTTACTCCATGAATACACTCTGGAAGCACTCGCATTATGAATCTACTGTCTAGTCTGGGTTGAACCCATCTTCCAAAAATACATAATAGCAAGCAGTTTGAGACGAATTATAGATCTGTTGAACTTTGAATTCTGAATATTCAAATGTTCCGAGTCGGTTTACTTTGTATTGTAGTGTATCTACTAAAGAGAGGCCTGCGAGGGATTGGTCCAAGAAAAAAACTAACAGAAATAAGGAAAATGGCGGGACCATGTCATGTAGGTGGCAGACTACCAAATCATGATGTTAATTGATTTACTTGCATGTATTAAGAAATGACATGTTTAATTAAATAGTCAAGCAAAGTGATGTTGATAACAATACAAGCTATTATCTTTAATTTACAATTATTAAATCATCAAAATTGGGACACTATTTGAGCTAGATTGTGAGAATTTTGCAATATTATTATTAGCATCGCGTCTTACTACCCGTTCGGGTTATACGCACTTACGCTTAATGTGTAATGGTAGGGTGATTGTGAGATGAAATGAAGGACCTACAGTTTAACGTGGAATCCGAACCACGGTGGAGGCCTGGCAATTTTGCAATACTCAAATAACATTTCTCTCTTTTTCTCTTCCATCGTTTTAATATGGATTCAATATATTACATTATGATGAGATTGGACATGCCCCGTGAAGGGAAGAATCAAGAACCTTGTTCAGGATATTGACTGGCAAACCCAATGGGAAGAGACCATTGGGAAGACCTAGACGTAGATGGGAGGTTAACATTAGAATGGACCTGAAAGTGATAAGGGGTAATAAGGTGGACTGGATAGAACTAGCTCAAGATGTGGATAAGGTGTAATGAGATGAACTGATTAGAACTAACTCAAGATAGGGATAATGTGTAATGAGTTGGACTGAATATAACTAGCTCAAGATAGGGATAGGGTGTAATGAGGAAGACTGGATAAAACTAGATCAAGATAAGGATATAATGTAACGAGATGTACTGAATAGAATTAACTCAAGATGGATATAGCCTTTAGTGAGGAGGACTGGATATAACTAGCTCAAGATAAAGATTGGTGACATAATTTTGTAAGTGAGGTAATGAATTTCCAGTTTCTTGTGACACAAAGTGAGTAATAAGAAAGTATCGTTGTGGTAATTCTAAAGCAATGTATGTCATCGATGCTAAAAACTTAAATATTTTTTATAAAATGGGATGTGTTTGCTATATTTGAAAATATGTATTTATCACAAACGTAATAATTATGTGTGACAGAAGTTATGTATAGTCAAATTTATCATTTGTCTACTTTTTGAAGTTCTTAGCTTTCTTCAATTATAGTATTAATAAAGCTGACATAATTATGATTGTTATTGTCATTTTTTGAATGCAATTTATTTTACTTTAGAGTGTAAAATTCACTATAGTAAAATAAAATGACAGTTCTTTCCTTGGTGTTTTTTGTGTACACGATATTCTAAAATCGTTTGTGTAATATGTAGAAGTTATTTGCCATTTAAATTATAATAATACGTTATATAGTTGAGTTTTGTAGGATCTGATAAATGAATTCCTCTTTAACACACTCTTTCTGACTACACATGATATATTTTAATACAATAGTATTTAAATGATAAAACGAGATCTATAAGTAGAACATCATCTCTTGGTTGGGTTATAGACGTTAAACTTTCACTTAATTGATGACATATTTTGAATTAATCTTGATTATACAATAAACAATCGAATAAAATAAAGTATACAGTGTTCAGGACTTAGTCATCAGTGAAAATATAATATGCTAATAAATTAATATGGGACCTTACTTGTGTAGGATCAACTGCTTTATAAACGGAACAGTTAAATACCAAAATTAATTAAAGAGCAAGAATGATCGAAAAATTCTCGCTCATAGTTATAATTTCCAGCATTATTGTCAGTTTGTGGATTAATATATTTTGAAAACTTTAAAACCTTTTTATTTAACCCACGATATTATTCTACCTCATTCATCCCTATCAGTGGGGGATTAAAAGCCCTTGGGCCCCTAGGTTCAATTTGCTATGCGGCCAACCCCCCCTCCCCCCTTTCACCCTCAAAGTAAAACACCCACCAACAACCAACAACTAGGCATTCACACTGGTCTACTAAAATAGACATGGATATTTCAATAGCAATTTAGGTTTCGGGGAAAGCTTTTGTTCTATTTGAATGAAGGTTTTTTAATACTATTAAGTGGAATCAAAATAAATAATTAATTTGTTAATTTAAGCTTTGAAAGACATGAAACTTTCCTTTGAAATATAGTTTTTGGATGGAAAAAAATAATCTTTATTTTTATTCAAACTCAAACAAAAGTCAATACATTAGTACAATCATATCATATTATGATCATTAAAGAAATAAAACTAGATAGCAGTATTTTTTTTAAGTTAAGAAAAACTATTTATTTGAAAATATATATTCCTCTGGCCTGCCGCCCTCCTGAGCCCGGGCCTAGTGAGTAATCCACCACTGATCCCTACCCCATTAGTGTAAATATGTAGATATCCCGGACGGGTAGTATGAAATGGAGCACGATTATATGATACCTTCCTCATCCTTACCTCATTAGTTTAGATATGTGGATACGCTGTATGGATGGTTGGAAGTAATGGATGGAATATAATATTTAGCCAAATTAAATTGGGTGCTTTATTTTAACCCACTAAATTTAATATCTAAACCTATTATGATGCAGAATATTCTGTATCGAATAACGTGGCCTAACGTGGAGTTAATATAGGAGATGAATCTCTCATTCTTCATGTCGAGACGCTGCTGGCTATGAAAAGTTGTTGTTTATTATTGCAATATCCTGTCCCAAGGATTCATCAAGAGGATACTCTTGGAAAGAAAAGACAATCTTCTAAAGCCCCTTACAACGGAGGAAAGAAAGAAGAAAGACATTTGTTCTGGTTGGTTGTTTTGAATAAAACAATACTTCGTGGACTGTGAGTAAACATAGAAGGTAAAATAGACCTTTATGAAACAATGTGTCATCGCTATAAATCATGTCAGGTGACCTGGTGGTCTAGGGGTAAGGTATTGGACGTCTGTGTTGGTGGTTTGGGGTTCAATCCTCGGTCCCGGCACAGATTTATCTGATTGCCAAACATTTCCTTTCACCTCTGACAAGACGTGTATTAATCACAACTTGTGAATGTGGGGAATGTCAGGCCTCCACCGTGGTTCGGATTCCACGTTAAACTACAGTTCCTCCATTTCATCTCACAATCACCCTACCATTACACATTAGCGTATGTGCCAATCTGAACGGGTAGTAAGATGCGGTTATAATAATAATAATAATAATGATAATAATAATAATAATAATAATAATATGTCCATAAAGAAACCAAAAACCATCCACTTTCCCCTGCACCGACCGGTATCCAAAAACACCAACCGCCTCCCCAAAGTCAAACCAAATTAAATGTAAATTTAACGCCTTAAGGTAAGCACCCACTGTGTCGGTACTGCATGGACCGCATATTTTAGGGGGAGAGGGGAGGGGGGGGGCGCCCAATATCCACACTGACGGCACGGATGGAGACTCGGTTTGTTGGCTGTTCTTGAGTCAGAAGGTGAGCTTCTCGTTTGCGTGCTCAAGGAAGTACTGTTTGAAATTTCTGTTGTTAGATTTGTTTCATGTATATAATTGTGCTTTTTTGAGTGATGTTTCGCCGTTTTATTTAAATATGGAAAGCGATAAAGAATTTGTAGCTATTAGTTGCCTTTTAAATGAAGAAGAGGAGAGAAGAAAATGTAGGAAACGACGATTCTGGGTTCATAACATCAACAGGGTGGCAAATACCACACATTATTTCCTCATCTGGTTGAAGATGACGCCAAAAATTCCGGACCGCACTTGATTTTAATTCTCTCGCCCGGACTTTCTGTCAAATGGCGGAACGGCGGAGAGTCCTTTGCCGGTGGTACCGTCTTTCCCAACTACAAATTCCTCATAGCCAGCGAGTCCAGTATCTTAGTTCAATGGGTGTACCATCTGAGTACTAACCTAAGGGACCCGGGTTTAAAACCCGGTAAGTTTGAAAGATGTCACTATGGTATATGTTTTGTTAATTTTAGCCAAGTGATAAATTACTGGTCTTTGGATGGTATAAAACTCGACTAAAGCCTACATTTTAAAGTAACAAACGAAATTTTATAATAATTTGAACGATTAAACAAGGTTTAGTTTAAAATCAACGTACTATGCAAGAAATGAGCCGGCAATTAAAACGGGACAAAAACTTGGACCTAGATAGTTCTAAAACGAAAGGGGGCCCTACCCCCAATCCTTGCAACTCCACTGCTTCCTGATTCATTTATCTTTCCACTTTGTGGAGAGGAAATAGGAGCTGCCATTTTAGAGTTAGTTCTTAGTTTTACGCTCCAGCGACAGTGAATTCTCTTAGGAAGAGTTTACGGACACCAAGTGGAAAAAATCACTATGGACTCAAGTCACTAAGCTACTCCTGATATATATTCTAATAACTTAGTCTTAATTATTTTTAATTTAGTTTGATGCATTTGGGGTTTAAAGAAAAAATATAAAATACTAAAATTAATATTTTGTAAAAAAAAACTGAAATAAAACTCTTAAAAAATTTGAAACGAAATAATAAACATTGCTGCATAAGCCCAATGGGAAAAAAATGCATCAGATTCCATTAAAAAGCATAAATGAAATAATATACACTGTTACAGAAACATATTGAGAAAAGGAACCTCACATTATACCAAATAACATAACAATCGACTTCCTATTTCCCAGAAATCCATTAAAAAATATACGTATTTGCTAATATCTTTGAATCTATTAGGTAACCAAAAAGAATTCGAGGTATTTCATTTTAATTTGTCCCACAACTTTTCAATGATAAGTTATTTAGTATCTCAAAGAGTTCCGGAGATAAAATATATGTTGGTTAGGTAAAGTTCCTTCTAAGTCATTTTCCCTGGAAAATGAGATGCGCCATTTTGTTTCTAACGTAATTAAAAATTACAAAAAGTCCGTAGTATAGAGGGGAAATAATGTTGTGTCTGAGGAATGAAAACTGATACGTTATCTAAAGTAATATTATACTTTAATGTGACGAGGTAAACAATACATATCTATTAAGACACAAAAATAACACTGTTCTATGCTTTACAGCTCGCTTTGCTCATTGGGGGCTCCGCCCCCAAACCCCC
Source organism: Timema monikensis (assembly GCA_902151445.1). Lineage (NCBI taxonomy): Eukaryota > Metazoa > Arthropoda > Insecta > Phasmatodea > Timematidae > Timema > Timema monikensis. Next base: position 12,789 of record CABFVZ010000299.1, on the reverse strand, counting down.
AGTGGGTTTTCTTTGCAAGTGGATGTAAGCTGATGTAATTCCAGAGCCGTTTTTTAATAGGTCTTACCGTTTAGCCACAAGAGACCTCCAAATAAAGGTCCGCACCGACTGTAAAGTTGCTCCGCCATTTTGAATTATTTTTCGGGTGTTAAAAATTACATTTTTTAAAACTTTTTGGGAATTTTCCCGTCGGTTACAGGCTAGAATCTATAAGTTTGCCAAATTTCAAGTTTCTAACTCATCTGGAAGTGGGTAAATATGAATGTCAATGAGTGAGTCAGCCGTGTGGCTTTATAGTGGTATAATATGTGCGAGGGTGAGTTAAGAGGGGTAGTAGCACTGCGTTGCAAGATCCCCGCCAGGCCCCTACATTACATTACTTCTATAACATATTTAGCCTGCCAGCATGTGGCTGGCGTTTTACTATATAAAATTTTATTTTTGGAAAATGTCCGAATTATCCGAAATCTGAGATATCAAGGTCTAAGCTATCGAGAGTTGACTGTATTTACCCTAAAAATAAAATAAATGAAGAGTTTAGAGAAAACTCGTGGGAGGGGGGGTAAGAGGGGGAAAACATTTTAAGTATACTAGGCTGGTATTCGAAATTCGACCACTTTGTTACCGGCAAAACAGATAAGATAAGAATGATGTTTAAACCTGTCACCACCTTTTCAGATTTTACTAGCTATAATGATAGAGTGGAGAGTAGAGACTAGATTCATTGTCCCTTTTTGATATAGAAAGTATCGTTTACGTTTTATAACAGCATGAAATCTCGCTCGAAAACATCACGGAAATGTCTGGCCAATCTATCTTTGTTTGATTTTGTCATGTGTATACGTTTTTAGTTACCACATTTTGTAATATTAAAATAAAATATGTAACACTAAAGTAAAATAAAACAAAATATGTAACATTAAAATAAAATAAATGGTACGGCTCACCTCACAGACATTTTCGCTCCCATAACTAAAAATCAAAGTGTTTACTCAAAACTCGTAAGATATGTGAAGCGAAATAATAGATATGGTTTCAGAAACTTTCTACCATAAATTAAATAATATACACTGTTACAGAAACATACAGAGAAAAAAGTAAACGCTTTGTTCACCAAAGAACATAACATTCAATTTCCCAGATTTAAATTAAAAATATATACGAGTATTTGTCAATATTTCATAAACCATCGAATTTATAGAAATATATTTTAAATAAAGTTTTTTTTAATATTCAATAGAACTATATCCTTGCGATAATAAATTATTTTTTATCTCAAAGAATTGTGGAGATAGTATTAACCATTAAAATTAGACATTTACGTTTATGAATATTAATTTTCATAGAAAAATTAGAATTTACATTTGGTTTTTAGTACGATTAGATACGATATTTAATCAATATTGTTAGAGTGGAGTCTGAGAAAATCTTTTTTTTATATATTTTGACCCATAATCATACCAGTCTTCAATTTAGGATTGGGAATGCCAGGCCTCCACCGTGGTTCGGATTCCACGTTAAACTGTAGGTCCTTCATTTCATCTCACTATCACCCTACCATTACANTAGGTCCTTCATTTCATCTCACAATCACCCTACCATTACACATTAGCGTAAGTGCGTATAACCCGAACGGGTAGTAAGACGCGGTGCTAATAATAATAATAATAATAATTTAGGATTGGATACATAGTTTGAAAAAAAACTTTAAAGAACATTATGGAATCTCTAGAGAAAGATTTTAGAGCGATCAATAAAATGGTCTCAACTCTAGTCCTAGTAATAAAAAGAAAGACGGCATTGCTAAAAAAAAGTTTTTTTTTTCAGTTTCAGGGAGGGTCATGAAATGTCAAAAAGTATCAAAATATCGAGTTAGATTTTTTAACGATCACAATACTTCTCTTTCCGAGGTGTTGAGAGAAAATTTAGCATATAAATTATTTTAGTTTATCTATTTACAAAAGAAAAAATAACTTGTATGTGGGGAGGGGAGATATTTATGAAATAAAAATGCGAACAATTTAAATGTGCCGCTGATTATGATAAATTTCCCATATATTTATCAATCTAATTGCCATGTGCTAAACATTACATGAACTAAAATAACAGATCAAGTGAAATTGTTTCCCCTCGAGAAATCTCCTTGTGAAAGTTAGAATACGGTAAACTCAAGGTCCTCTTATGAAAGTTAGTAACTATACTTTGGTAAGCTTAAGCAAAACAAGTTGAATCCTTCAAATAATTCGTGTTATTTTAAGCAAGAGGATTTGACTCGTTGGTTAGAGATGAGCGGAGTTGGGTTTAACTTACGGCTGCAGGGACGATTTATTCTCCAGGGACAAGTTTGACTGGACAGAAGAAGATTTGAAACTAGGGCCAGAGTGTGTTTCGGGCTGGCTTCGCCAGACATTGGCTGAATTTTCTGATAGAAAGAGCACATTCTAGCTTTTACTGACTTTGCACTGTTCACCTTTAAATACAACCACCTCATTTATTTTGGAGACTCATTAATTATTATATTTAAATGTTGTGTGAATAGTAAAAAGTTAAACATTTCAATAATAACTAGTAGAATTAAAATATTGATTCATCTAAAAGGTCAAATTTTTCTATCATAAAGCTGCAATAAGCAAAATTAATGCGCGGGACTAACATTTTATAACTAGGTAGTAAATATATTTTCAAATCCCACATGCTATGTTCAATATTTCCTAACAGTGTTTTAATCTAAAGTTGAATAATGATCCACGTAGATGTGTTTAAAATAGTCTTAGCTGTAAGTGAAAAACTTTATAAATCGAACAAATCACCATTGGTGGGTGAAGGTTGCTTTTTAATTGTGAAACAAAGTCAAAGCCTAACAAAGTCAAAGCGTAGCTTAAAATATGAGAAGCGAAGTTCAAGCGTAGTTTGAAACATGAGGGGCAAAGTCAAAGCGTAGCTTGAAACATGAGGCGCAAAGTCAAAGCGTAGCTCGAAACATGCGGGGCAAAGTCAAAGCGTAGCTCGAAACATGAGGGGCAAAGTCAAAGCGTAGATTGAAACATGAGGGGCAAAGTCAAAGCATAGCTTGAAACATGAGGGGCAAAGTCAAAGCGTAGCTTGAAACATGAGGGGCAAAGTCAAAGCGTAGCTCGAAACATGCGGGGCAAAGTCAAAGCGTAGCTTGAAACATGCGGGGCAAAGTCAAAGCGTGGATTGAAACATGAGGGGCAAAGTCAAAATTGAAGATAAGGATTTTGTTATCGTTACATAACAGTACTTTTAATTTAATTTTAATATTATCCATTAAATCCATTTAGGTAAAAATAAAGATTGAAAGACTATACTCTATATGTTGATATATCTGATTTTTTTTTAGCACCCCGTCTTACTACCCATTCGGATTTTACTCTCATATCTGAATTAATCTGTACTTACGTTATAAATGTCATCATTTGGTGCTAAAAAACTGTTTAGTGGCCACATATTCTAAAAATTAAAAAGTGTTGAAATATTTGTAGTGATATTTTTAAAATATGTTTATAATATATTGAAGTTTTCTTCCTACTTCAAAATGTTTTGCAGAGGCAAAGATTATTGTGGGGATCGAAGTCAAAGTTGAAGTGAAGGATATTTAAACTTTGTCATCTTCGACATTTCAGATTTTCACGCACCCCTAAAAATCAATTTAGTTAAAAAATAATGATGGTGTGTTATCTAAATAATATTTTATTGTTTCAAAAGAATAGGAGGATTATTTCATCACCACAATAAAAAAAAATCACATTATACTGATGTGAGTTATCACTTTTTAAAATCCATTAAAATTTATGTTTAATCTAATTAAATGTGAAAATGATACTCGTATGTTGAAATATTAATTTACAAGGCTCACTTTTGAAAGGGGGGAGGAGGGCGGTAACTCGTGAACAATTCAAATTAGTCGAACATCCTACGTAAGATATTATCATGCAGATCTCTCTCTCTCTCTTTATCTTATTACCAAACATTGTATTTTGACGACGACAAAAAGTGGCGTAGGAAGGGTGAATAACTAACGCTTCTAATTATAACATAGGTGTTCCAACTTGGGAAAACCGATTTAAAAAAAAAGGTTCATAAAACAGTTTTCCAACCTGAATATTCCAAAGCGTAATAAATCTCGAATTTCGTTTTTAGACTAGCACTGTTTGAAAAGAAAGGAAAAACAAACCAATGGACTTATCTTTTTACGGTAACTAATATTTTTCTCGACATTTCGACGAATTACTGTCATTTTATTATCTCCGATATCCCGACTTCTTTTACCGCGGGGAAGGTACGACAAATAGTGACAAATATCCCGTGTTTGGATAAATTATAACTTTTGTCTGAAAGCAAGAATAGAAGGTAAACGTGGGATGGACACCGAGAACATTTTATTTAAATTTTATAAACTCTTCTAAAGTGTAGAGCCTTTCAAAAACACGCTTTGTATATAAGTTTACGTGTCTATTGTCTGGCATAAACATTCAAGCTCGAAATAAATGTCTTTTTTTATCAGTTTATTGTTATTTCAAACCAAATTGTTGCACAAAGGTTCTTTAAAAAAGGTAGAAGAAAAAAAAAGAATGGTCTAGGTACATCCTTTTTTTTTCTGTTGAGGGTATTGTTGAGTCGTGAAATAAAATGGTATCAAGCATGTTTTATGTTGCCTGCTATGGGCGCCTCTTTCCCCTCCGTTTCTATTCATCACCCCCCCTCACCCACATCCCCACACAACCCTTTCCTGCCTTCAGCATTGTTCTCGATATGGGAATATTTGAAGTAAGAGGACGCGTCTGTTCAGGGTTTTGGCTTTTTGTTTGTACGAGAATAGTAGACCTGCCAAGGCGATAACATTCTGGTTTCCCCTCCTTCTCTCAATGACAAACTTAGTTTTTGAAAGACATTGCATTCGAAAACATTAGCATGCGCTCTCTGGCTTCAGATACCCTAGTTAGTCCACGTGTAACGCTTAAGATGGGGTTGTAGGGAAAGCGAGGAAAAAAAAACAGTTTTTTTTGCGGTTCTTATAACAAAATATTTTTTGGTCAAAATAAATCAAATATTTCTTCACTAGAAACATAAAGTTTAATTTTATTCAAATGGTGACTTCTAAATTTTTTTTTTAAATATCTTTCGAGGGTGTCCTAGAATTTAATGACAACTTTTTCTCTTTATTTTAAAATTTGTCATCTAATTTCTCTATAATCGTGACAGATATTCAAGAACTGTTGATATCACTCTGTGAAGATAATTAGACTATATGTTTGTATTGGAGTAATGTTTTATTTATTTTTTCAAAAAAAAAAGTTTTGCTATAAAATTGCAAAAACCCTTACCTTTTCTCGCGTCCTCTACATGCCTACCTTGAGTGCATGCGTTTATTCTGCTCCATGTGGCATCCATGAGTACTAAACTTCCTTTCCCTCGATGGGGCTACATTCAAGTAATGTTGATTTATAATAACCTACGAGTATTAATTTGCTCTTGAGTTAAGTTAATGTGTTTGTTTTGAAGGCATGCCATATTGGGTGATCAATGGCTATTGGTTAAGTCTAATTGATTGATTTGTTGAATAATATAGAACTACCTTGAAATAAACCGACTTTTCGAAGTTCCAATAAATGGTGATATTTCGTAATAAATTTATAGTTTATAATCTAATTTAGCTAGAAATTAAACGTGTTACTTTTAAGTATAACATTATTTCAGCACATAGGCCTATACCAACATTTATTAAAGTTAGCTCATGTTTTGACAAAATAACAAATATTAACCTAATCTAAGCAATATTTTTCATTTAGATGATTTCACTTAGAATTAAAGACAACTTTTCCAATTACCTGGCTTTAGGGACAGCCTTATAGCTGTTATATATTTAGTTAGACCATCAACTGTATATATATATATATTAGTTGAAATATAATAATAGTTTGTTTTAAACGAATTTCTGTAAAAATGAAACGAAGTTAAAGTCCGAACGGAATATTTTATTTAACAATTTACTCTTAATAATAATTATTATTATGGTTACCAGGGACGTAGACATCAAAGATACTTATTATTTGTTTTGGTTTGTTAAGAAAAACCGTGACATGGTTTCAAAATACACTATCTGGATGTAAATAATAATTGTAACTGGAGGAACGAGTGGAAATAAAGCTTGTACCTGAATTGCTTTTAAACAATTATTTAAATATAAATTATTAAAATATCGATTGTTCTTTATGGCTGTGAAACGTGGTCTCTTACATAACATTACAAAAAAAATAGGTTGTTCGAAAACAAGGTGTTTATGAAGTTAATTGTTCCCAAAAGAGGTAAGTTTATTGGGGATTGGAGAAGGATACATAATTATGAGTTACGTTCCCTATACTCGTCAAAATACAGTGTTAGGATAATCAAGTCTCGTAGATTACGGTGGGCAGGATATATAACGTGAATGGGAGATTCTAAAACCATGTTCATAGTATTGACTGGCTAATCCAGTGGGAAGACCTAGACGCAGATGGGAGGATGGCATTATAATGGACCTAGAAGAGATGGGGAGTAATGAGGTGGACTGGATAGAACTAGCTAAAGATAGGGATAGGGTGTAATGAGGTGGACTGGATAGAACAATATCAAGATAGAGATATGGTGTTATGAGGGGGACTGGATAGAAACAAGATCAAGATAGGGATAGGGTGTAATGAGGGGGACTGGATAGAACTAGCTCAAGATAGGGATAGGGTGTAATGAAGTGGACTGGATAGAGATAGCTCAAGATAGGGATAGGGTGTAATGAGGTGGACTGGATAGAACAATATCAAGATAGAGATATGGTGTAATGAGGGGGACTGGATAGAACTAGCTCAAGATAGGGATAGGGTGTAATGAGGTGGACTGGATAGAACAAGATCAAGATAGGGATAGGGTGTAATGAGGTGGACTGGATAGAACTATCTCAAGATAGGGATAGGGTGTAATGAGGTGGACTGTATTTAACTAGCTCAAGATAGTGATATGTGATGAACTTTTGAAAATGTGGCATTGAACTTTCGAGGTCTTATAAATTTTATAGGTATAAATATTAAAAATGATACATTTTATACTATGTTTAATTTTAATCATTATAATATATGTGCATTTTGACAAAATAAGTGAGTTACAAGAAAAAAATACCTTTTAAAATATACATCGAAAACAAATGCATTAAAATCTAAAGAGCAATATTTTCATCTAATGTATTTATTTATTTCCTTTATTAGGTTTCCCCTCCATTAGTAGTTTACTCTTCTCTTGCTTTGCAATTCCTAGAAAAGATAACTTCCCAAAAGGTAAAATAGCCCCAAATTCTTGTTACTTTCCCATTTATTCTTCGTATCTCAGTCCTTTGAATAAGTTCCTATCAATCAACTAATCATGCTATTAAATTGATCTTATTACATCTAAGAGGATTTCTAGACGGATCCTTTATTCATTGCGTTTATATGAATTACTGCAAAACCAATATGTATATTTTTTTCATAGTTTTATCCATTCTTTACCATCACAAACTAAAAAGTTCGAATTATACTCAAAATTGATCATGGTTTAAACATGGATGAATGGGAAAGTGAAATATTGAACAAAATTATTTTTATCAAATTTGATCGTAAAAACTTTTTTATGAGAATATCATACATAATCTATGGTATTAGAAACATAAAGATTAATTACCACATATTATAAAGTACGTGATTTATGCCTATATTGAGTTTGTTCTTTCCAGTCAACCTCATCATACCCTATCTCTATCATGAGCTAGTTATCTCCAGTCCACCTCATTACAACCTCTCTCTATCTTGAGCTAGTTCTATCCAGTCCACCTCATTACACCCTATCCATATCTTGAGCTAGTTATCTTCAGTCCACCTCATTACAACCTCTCTCTATCTTGAGATAGTTCTATCCAGTCCACCTCATCATACCCTATCTCTATCTTGAGCTAGTTCTCTCCAGTCCACCTCATTACACCCTATCTCTTTCATGTGTATTCTAATTTTTTTTCCTGCCATCTGCGTTTGGGTCTTCCAAATGGTCTCTTCCCATTGGATTTGCCAGTCAATACAATGAACACGGTTTTAGATTCTTCTATTCATGATGAATATACTGCCCACCGTAGTATACGAGACCTGATTACCCTTATAATGTATTGTGATAAGTACTGGGTATGCAACTCATCACTATGTAACCTTCTCCTTTCCCCAATATCTTCATCCCTTTTTGGACCAAATAGCTTCCTAAGCACCTTGTCTTCGAACACCCTTAATTTACTTTCGTCATGTAATGTAGGAAACCTTTTCTCAGATCTGTTTTTGACCCAGAGTAGTGAGATTCTGTTTTAACTTCATTTGGGATTTGTTGTCTGTGTATCTACTTGTTCCGCGGTAGATCTAAAATATATCAACCGATTTTAACTAATTTGGCAGAGACATTCCGTGAACCTAGGCTTAACAACATATTTACACTACCTGCCTCGGTGGCGTAGTTGGCTAACGCGCTTGTCGTGTTGAAGCTCAACTGTTGAGGACGCGGAGATCAAGGTTCGAATCTCGGTCAGGTAAGCTGGGGGTGGTTTTTCCTAAATGGTTTTCCACTCTCCCTCCACGCAAATGCGGGTTCATTTCCTCTAATTCAACCTTGCCAATTCCTAATCCATTAGCGTAATTAGTACTTAAAGCGTATAACCCGAACAGGTAGTAAGACGCGGTGCTAAATATTATTATTATTATTATTATTATTATTATATTTACACTCTGTTTATGATGAAAGTCATCTAGCTTACTTACCTTGTACGTTTTCACTATGGCGTGGCTTCTATACTAAGTCGATAGTGTGATATGTAGGTAGGGTAAACAAAGTGTACTTCTTTATATGATAATGTTCTTTTTGGTGACCTGGTGGTCTAGGGGTAAGGTGTCAGACTTCTGTGCTGGCGGCCGGGGTTTAATCCTCGGTCCCGGCACAGATTTATCTGATTACCAAACCCTTCCTTCACCTCTGACAAGACATCTTGTGAATGTGGGGAATGCCAGGCCTCCACCGTGGTTCGGATTCCACGTTAAACTGTAGGTCCTTCATTTCATCTCACAATCACCCTACCATTACACATTAGCGTAAGTGCGTATAACCCGAACGGGTAGTAAGATGCGGTGCTAATAATAATTATAATGTTCTTCGTTTTAAGATGGTGATCCCTCAAATTTAATCTGTATATCAGATTGGTCCATGATTACTGCCAAGTGTGTTGACCATTTTTAAAGAAATTTGGCAATGACCATTTTTAAAACTAATCCAAACAATGTTAATATGGTTTTACAATCTGACTATCCCTTTCAATATGGCAGCTGATCAAAAGATTTTTTCGTTCATTAGGTCAAGACAGGTGATTTAAATTTAAAATTATTAGCAAGATATTGAGTACCTTGGACATATTGTTTTATATGTTGACATCTATATCGAGACAAATGCCTTAAGTTTCGTGAACAAAGGTTATTATCTTGGAATATGATGAGATATTTAAAATAATTTGTTCTTTATCTAAAAATAAAAGTCGTAATACTGTGATAACGATAAAAACATGGCATAATTCTTAACATGATATACCTTTACTCTTTGCAAACCTTTAACTAATTTTGTTCTAACTATTTAAATTACATTACAATCCAAACAATTACATGTTTATCAAATTTGGAAAGACACCTAATATATTTTACAATAGTACAAAAGTAAAATATATTTTTTTCTTTTGTAATTTTATAATGTTCGTAAATGAGGAAATTTCAACAAGGTAACAAGACAAATGAACACCCATGAAAGATCTTGTTACATTATTTATTAAAACACCCTTTTATATTATTATATTCTTGTTGGCATGATATATTTTAAACTTAATTTCAAATATATATTAGAATATATAATTGTGATTATATATAGGCCTAAATATATATAATTCAATGTAAAATATTAAAGTAAATTTATACATACAGTAAAACTCAAAATCTGTGCCTTTGATTCAGTTTTATTTCTGTCAATAAATTCAAAAATTACTCATAGGATCCAGATCTTCTGTTGTACTCCTTATTTTTCCGAATAAAAGGTAAGCTACAGTAGGCCTCCGACTATCCGTCACTCATGGAAATGGAGACATGGTCATAATACAAAAAAAATGTCGGATGATAAGAGGAGTAAAAAAAACTTTACCAAAACTCTAAAAAACAAGTAAAAACATGAAGTATTATAGTTTTCTAAAAATATTAAAGTGTCTATCTTTCACCTTTGTCTACAATTTAAGGTGGAGTGCTAGTGAGCGTGAGTTTAGGGCAGTATTTTTGCAGTTTTTATAGCACAAACATTTTTTGGCCAAAATATATCAAATATTTCTTCTATGGAAACATAGAGTTTAGTTTTCTGCATATGCCAATCTTAACAGTTGTATAATATCTGTCATGAGCATGGCGGCATTTGGTGACAAACTTTTCTCTTTATTTAAAAAGTTTGTCACCAAATGCTGTCAAGCTCATGACAGATATTCAACAACTGTTGAGATTAGCATATGCAGAAAACAAAACTCTATGTTTCCATAGAAGAAATATTTGATATATTTTGGCCAAAAAATGTTTGTGCTATAAAAACTGCAAAATTAATGCACTAAACTCGCGCTCACTAGCAATCCACCTTAACTAAGGTAACACAAAACAAAATATTTGATCAGAAAACATAGATATATTGCTGGTGAAAAAAGTAATATTTTTTCTGTTTTAAAAACTATATCGTAGCCTTGGCTGTTAAGTCTCTCCACTTCTTTAGCCACAAAATGTGCGTGGCCACTGAAGTGGGCTGCTGTTCTATTAACTGAAGAGTCATATCAAATTCATGTCTCTAAACGGGATGGTTGGATATGCCGAGGAGACGGATAGGATACTCAGATGTGGGAGGGTCTATTGTATATGATTTTTAGTGTGATTATATGTTGTCCTAAATTTATAACCATTAATATATATTAACTTTTATTGTATAAATCTTCTTGAAAGTCTCATTGGCAAAGAGGGGTTTGGAAAGATCAATAAACCAATGATAACTTTTCTTGGCGACTAGTGTTTTGGGATACAAACAAACATGAAGAATTGTGAACATTTTTGTCTTTTGTCTTTATTATTCATAGCTAAAGTCCCGAAGCCACAAATTATGTTTTTAGTAAATATATAATATTGGGTGTGAATTAGTTTTATTTATATTTGTTTCTTGATACTAAACCAACATTACTATTTTATTTTGCGTGATATGGTGCTTACTATAGGAACACCTTTTCAATTTACTTTATTTTTGTTTCTTAGATCATAAATCTATATAATAATGATAAAACTCTAAGGTTTGTCTGCGAATTCGAATTTTGTGGAGTTTTTGACGTGAATGCGTCTTTAAATTTGCTACCATACGGGGGCAATCCAAAAAACCTAATGATAACAAAGTCGGAGGATACAGTTTGGCGTTGTAGTTTCGAATCTATTCTCTACATACAAAATTAAATTATACCACTGGATAGCTAAAGGATCAAAGAATGCATTATGATACGCGAGAACAGTGACGCATCGCGTGCGGTGTAGGGGGAAGCGCCGCCATTTTGAGGTTATTTTGCTGCGTATCGAGATTTGCAATTAGTATAACTTTTGACTCGGAGAAGCTACGATGTTCGTTTAAGTTTTAATCGTCAGCTGTCGTCAAATACATAACGTATTCACGTACAACACACGGCCGTGTCCATGACACAGCCACACCCCATTTTTTTTTCTCTGGGTACTATATTGATATTAATAGCAAATAATCGACTTTTAGAATTTTGTTTTGTTTGTATGTTTGTTTGTTTCCAGTAAACTCAAAAAGTACTAACTGGATTGAGACTGGACTACTACTGTTGTACTTTTCTTTCTTTACAAAACGTGGTAAACTGTATAACATTATTATACTTGATCAGGAAGAGAATTAGTGTCCATAAAAACCGGGCGTAAGCAGTGAACATACGTCACGGCTTGTGTTGCAGACACACGTGCTATATACATATGTGCTTATTAATTAAGAGGAACTTTTCCCACATTTCCATGGAGGGAGGGTGGAAAATAAATCAGGGAAAACCACCCTCAATGTACTTCACTGGGATTTAAACCTTATCTCTCCGACATCGGTAGTCTAGTCTCTTGCGAGAGTAATGCCTTAGACCATGCAACCACGATAAATGTTCCAGTTGAAGACATTTTAAGAAATTATTGACTACAAGCTTGTACCACAAAGTGGTAGAGACTAATTCAATAATGGATATTAAAACTTTTTTTTTTGTTCTATATACTTACATTCCTTTATTGTTAAATTAATTTCCTTCCAAAAGTAACCACATTCCACGAATTGCCACTAACAATACCACAAAGTTTATTACATTTCAAGCAGTTAGATGTCATTCCGTCTATGTAAGAACGAGAGACAAAAAGAAATAAAATGGGTCATGACCCATAGCCCTGGGCACGTCCCACATAGATCTCATTGAACTCAAGAGCTCGCAAAATGTTCAACTCTGAGAAGAAGAAAAAAAAAACTAACTCCCATTCGAATCAAGGGTCTGGTAAACATTAAATATACGCATCAAACAAATAAATTTAAATGCAGCTTTTAGGTGATTCCTTTTAAGGCTGTGCAAGAGTGAAAATATTTTATTTTATTTTATTATTTATACGGTTGTAAACCTTTTTAATATAATAAAAACATTAA
>CABFVZ010000298.1:521541-533301 GCA_902151445.1 Timema monikensis | reverse complement strand
TAGCACCGCGTCTTACTACTCATTTGGGTTATACGCTAATGTACTAATTACGCTAATTAGTTTAGGAATTATGAAGGTTATATTTATTGGAAGTGTACCCGCATTTTCATGGTGGGAGAGTGGGAAACAATTTCGGGGGAAAAAAACCTCAGTACACCCGACCAAAATTTGAACCTTGATCTCCTCGTCATGGACAGTCTAGTTTATTGCGCTGTAGAATATTGATAGTACATGGGGGATTCTCACATATTATTACATTTTTGTTAAGGTATTTAACGTGCACGTTCTGAACCAACTTATTATATCAGCACACGACTAATAAACTAATTTAAATCCATAACAGACACAACATCCAACTGCCAACCATTAATTCAGCACTGTGAAAGGGGAACCCCATATTTCACCAATGATACATTTTTCGGCTATACTAGGAATTGAACCCGGAACCCTTATCTCATTAGACAGACAAGCTACCAACTGAGATAAGGTGTTGAACTTTTACCATTGCAAAAATGTGGGTTTTCCCCTTTCATAGTTTATGAATTAACAGCTGAGACCAGGTGTTGTGTCTGTTCTAGATTTAAGTTAGTTTATGAGTAGTATGCTGATAAAATCAGTCATTTCAGAAAGTGCATGTTAAATATATTGAATAAATGAAACAAATACATGTTGACAATACTTGCTATATCACCTATACATAGAGCCAACTTTACGACTGCGCAAGCAAAGATTTCCCAACACAACTTGTCTCTCCCTAAGCAAGCTTCCCCCCAAATCGCGCGGCCCAATGCGGCCACAACGTTTGCACACCCCTAGTAAGTTAGTAAGACGTGGATCATGGTTCTCTCTTACCTTCTTCATTGTGAAAAGAAGAAAACCGCAGATTCACTAATTACATTTATTTTTTGTGGCCATGATGGGAATCGAACCCAGATGACAGCAGACTAAGATATCTACTTTTTTTTCATGAGTCCATCCTGTTCTTTAACTAGTAAATATCAGGTGACCTGGTGGTCTAGGGGTAATTGTTGGACTTCTGTGCTGGTGGTCCGGGGTTCAATCCTCTGTCCCGGCACATATTTATATGATTACCAAACCATGCCAGGCCTCCACCGTGGTTCGGATTCCACGTTAAACTGTAGGTCCTCCATTTCATCTCACAATCACCCTACCATTACACATTAGCGTAAGTGCGTATAACCCGAATGGGTAGTAAGACACGGTGCTAATAATAATAATAATAATAATAATAATTACCAAACCATTCCTTCACCTCTGACAAGACGTGTATTAATTACAACTTGTGAATTTGTGGAATGCCAGGCCTTCACCGTGGTTCGGATCCCACGTTAGAATGTAGGTCTTCCATTTCATCTCACAATCACCCCACCATTAAACAGTAGCGTAAGTGCGTATAAACCGAACGGGTAGTAAGACGCGATAATGATAATAATAATAATAATAATAATAATAACCACTAGTAATATCCAGGTGCTATGTCGGGGTATGAATTATTACAATAATATTCACTGCTAGTTTGTAAGTCACGTAGTGATGTTTTATTTGTTTTCAGAATTATTATTATTATTGTTATTATTCAATCCTTTTTGATCCTAAACATGTATAATAAAGTGATCACATCACAAACTGATAAGATACATTTTCATTTTATAAGTACAGATTATGCACTTTGAATGTATATATCAAAAACCAATAGGACTAGTAAATCAAAATATCCAAGTTAAGTCATTTAATAAATTGTATAGGTGACCTGGTGGTCTAGGGGTAAGGTATCAGACTTCTGTGCTGGCGGCCGGGGTTCAATCCTCGGTCCCGACACAGATTTATCTGATTACCAAACCCTTCCTTCACCTCTGACAAGACATCTTGTGAATGTGGGGAATGCCAGGCCTCCACCGTGGTTCGGATTCCACGTTAAACTGTAGGTCCTCCATTTCATCTCACAATCACCCTACCATTACACATTAGCGTAAGTGCGTATAACCCGAATGGGTAGTAAGACACGGTGCTAATAATAATAATAATAATAATAATAATTACCAAACCATTCCTTCACCTCTGACAAGACGTGTATTAATTACAACTTGTGAATTTGTGGAATGCCAGGCCTTCACCGTGGTTCGGATCCCACGTTAGAATGTAGGTCTTCCATTTCATCTCACAATCACCCCACCATTAAACAGTAGCGTAAGTGCGTATAAACCGAACGGGTAGTAAGACGCGATAATGATAATAATAATAATAATAATAATAATAACCACTAGTAATATCCAGGTGCTATGTCGGGGTATGAATTATTACAATAATATTCACTGCTAGTTTGTAAGTCACGTAGTGATGTTTTATTTGTTTTCAGAATTATTATTATTATTGTTATTATTCAATCCTTTTTGATCCTAAACATGTATAATAAAGTGATCACATCACAAACTGATAAGATACATTTTCATTTTATAAGTACAGATTATGCACTTTGAATGTATATATCAAAAACCAATAGGACTAGTAAATCAAAATATCCAAGTTAAGTCATTTAATAAATTGTATAGGTGACCTGGTGGTCTAGGGGTAAGGTATCAGACTTCTGTGCTGGCGGCCGGGGTTCAATCCTCGGTCCCGACACAGATTTATCTGATTACCAAACCCTTCCTTCACCTCTGACAAGACATCTAGTGAATGTGGGGAATGCCAGGCCTCCACCGTGGTTCGGATTCCACGTTAAACTCTAGGTCCTCCATTTCATCTCACAATCACCCTACCATTACACATTAGCGTAAGTGCGTATAACCCGAATGGGTAGTAAGACGCGGTGCTAATAATAATAATAATAATAATAATAATAATAATAATAATAATAATAATAAATCGTATCGATAGAGTCTTATTCAACTTCCTCGATCCTAAACGACTGTATCGGTTTAACTTGTCCAATTAGTCTAAACGAGTGAAAGCATTCCCATATTGATCGGCTCGAACATACACAGCTTGTATAGGCGCCTCTAGCGCTTTCCCTTCGCTAAACGTTTTAAATTGAACTAAGAAAACATGGCGAAGAAAGGAATATACCCCTCACCCTCTCGATAAATTTACCACGTCTATATTGTTCTGATAAAATATAAAGCCAACAAGACCATCACATACTGCAACCCACTACACTTAGACGATCAAGCATTTTGCTCAAACGATTTCTTACAAATCAATTTGTGCAAATTGATTTACACAAGCCTGACCGTTTGTACATTCAGTTAAATATTTAACATTTGACATATATTCTTCCCATAGAAGGTTGCTTCTCAGTAGTGGCCAGTTTTTACTTCATTCGAAGTTTGTCCAAGACATTTGGATGAAGACGAGTTACTTGTATCAGTTATTGGTTTGTGGTGTGTAAATATAACGCTAAAACAATCTAAGAAAAGTCGAAGGTGGACCAAATCTTTGCTGCTAGAGAGAGAATTATTATCACATACTAAATTAGTGACTTGCGGGATGTTCCAAATGATTTTCTGAACTATTTGCGTATGGAAGAAGAAACTTATCTACATACCTACCGTCTCTCAGATCCTGTGCTATCTCTACTGTCTGCGCATGCGCCTGGTTTGTGCAAACCAACATCATCTGTTATAAACGCTCAGTATTTGCGCCAACTATAAAGTATAAAATCAAACACGAACAGATTTAACTCAAACAAAATTGTTTTTGTTTGCACGAACTACAAACTATAGTTTTAACGACACAAATGTTAGCACAAACCACTAGTTTGTGCAAATTAATTTGAGCGTGTGAACCCAGCATTACGAAGAAAGGCATTATCTTCGCTCTCTCTCGGTTAACTGTTGCCAGATTTACTCGCTTTCTGTTATGTCGGAAGGTGATATGCAGCATCGACGATCCAGAGTTGCTAAATTTGTCTGATATCCAAGGGAAGAATGACCAAACGTAAACAAGAGAATGACAACGCTGTTTACCAATAGTATCCATGCAGTTTCTTCACAGATGATATCCAATAGACATGCATCACTTTCGTGTTAGAATGACCTGCTTAAAACGAAATTGGGGTTCAAATCCCGGTTGGGTCTACGGAGGGTGTTTTTATCCTAAAAGGTGGCACACACTTCTTTCACGAAAGTGCAGGTTGATTACCTTTAAAATTCTTAATTTCTCATCACTATCCCATTATATTAACTATACATGCGTATAACCTGACTTTTCTTAAAGCTAAAATGCTGCACAATTGTATTTGGTCAAGTGACGCCAAAGCCACAAAGAAATGTTGATATCGTCTTGCATAGGGACCGATATGAGTAATAAGTCTGTTGCTAACCCCACCACCTCTTTACAAGTGTTCCCCTTTCCCCTCGCCCGACCATAAACTATTGTCAAACTGTCAGTGTAAAGTGAAAGACGACCAAGAGCAATATGATGGTTGAAGTGTGGAATATTAGCTTTAAACTTTAAACTAACTGTTATTTATTTTCACTACTCTGTGTTATTCGTGTGTGTATTATGAAAAAGACAAGTGTGAGCATTTTGTTTTGATTCAAAAATAGCTTCTTTTTTTTTTCACCCAATGTATTTAGTTTAATCAAATCTTGGTGGACACAAAGTAGATTACTTTTCCAAGACATTTCAAGTTACGTTTGACCTAGTGTGTTTTGTGATTCTCCTTCTTGGAAAGAGGTAAAAGTCCAGCTCAATTACTTAGTATGTAGCTCGTTTTCTTAAAGAAGGGGATTAGAGGTCTTGAGTTCGATTCCCGGTGTCTAAAAGTCTGATATTATCCATAATCCTATACTGTTGATTTACTGTTTTACTAATAAAATCACTACAAAATATAATTATCAACAGTCACCAAACACACGTGTTGTTGATACAGGACTGATAAATGTATATCATATTTTTTTTAGATGTTTAGACTATAATTAAATTAATTAATCGATGAGCTAGCGTTGTGCAATTTTGGTTAACATAAACTAAAGCTAAGGTGAACAGTAAATTAAGGGCAAAAATTAAAATAAACGTGTTTTACAAAATCATTAAATGTTTGTTATTAGCCCTAACTTTTATGAAGCAATCATTTAAAAATTAGTTTAAGCCGGGATGAATAATACTATTAATAAAATCAATATTTAAAAGTTGTTAGACTTTTTATATTTTTAATGTATTTTCTTGAACCTACTTAAAGAAAAGATAAAACATTAATATACGTGTTATGTAAACATTAACCAAACCCTTCCTTCACCTCTGACAAGACATCTTGTGAATGTGGGGAATGCCAGGTCTCCACTCGTGGTTCGGATTCCACGTTAAACTGTAGGTCCTCCATTTCATCTCACAATCACCCTACCATTACACATTAGCTTAAGTGCGTATAACTCGAATGGGTAGTAAGACGTGGTGATGATAATAATAATGATAAAGCTACCTGTTTCGGTGGCAGCATGGTCTGAGATGTCACTCATGTTATACTAGACTGCTGATGACTCCGTGATTGGGGTTTGAATCCTAATCAGATGTATCGAGAGTGATTTTTCCCAGATGTGTTTTACACTCTTCCTCCAGGAAAATATGGCTACGCTTAATCTAAATTCAACCATACTCACCCCAAACTCATTAGCGTAATTAGTAGACCTACACACCCGCCTCGGTGGCGTAGTTAGCTAACACGCTAGTTGTGTTGAGCTTAGACTACCGAGGACGGGGAGTTCAAGGTTCGAATCTCGGTCGGGTGAACTGGGAGTGATTTTTCCTAAATGGTTTTCTTCTCTCCCTCCACGTAAATGCGGGTTCACTTACTCTAAATTCAACATCTCAAATTCCTAATCCATTAGCGTTATTAGTACTTAAAGCGTATGACCCGAACGGATAGTAAGACGCAGTGCTAAATAAAAAATAAATAAATAGGCCTACACATGACTATAACCTGAATAGGCCAATGCTAAACTTTACCAAAGTAAGGTTAAGCTATGTTAGGCAGTATTATTATTATAATCAATTTGGTTTTAAAAATTATAGTTTTAGTGATTTTTGTTTTCAACATGTTGTGCATGTATTGCGTTCAAGTCAACCAACTTGGCGTGTTTTATACCGCACGCGATTGGAGAAGTGTTATTATAGTGTTTTTTTTTAAATGTTATAATTTTGATATTTCTAGTACTAATTTTTTTTTAATGACATGGGCGTATCCTCAGGGTAAGCTATGAGACTAATAGGTCTCCACAAACAACTTTCTACTGGAGTGTTAGAAAAATCAATACCAACATTTATATACTATTGTAAGTTCAAAACAACTTCCCACACAATACAATTTATTGCGTGGTGATAATAATAATAATAATAATAATAATAATAACAAACTTTGGGCATTTTTTTCTGCTGTAGGCCTACTTTGGGCAGGACGTGCAGCACGAATGGGGGATTCTAGAACCGTGTTCATGGTTTTGGCTGGCAAACCTAATGGGAAGAGACGATTGGAAACATATATACCCACATGGAAGGGTTACATTAGAATGGACCTGAAAGAGATAAGGTGTGGTGAGGTGGACTGGACAGAACTAGCTCAAAGTAGGGATAGGGTGTAATGAGGTGGATTGGATAGAACTAGCTCAAGCTATAAAAATGGTGTAATGAGGTTGACTGGATAAAACTTTCTCAAGATAGAGAAATGGTGTAATAAGTTGGACTGTATAGAACTAGCTCAAGATAGGGATAGGGTGTAATGAGGTGGACTGGATAGAACTAGCTCAAGGTAGGAATAGTGTGTACTGAGGTGGACTGGATAGAACTAGCTCAAGGTAGGGATAGGGTGTAATAAGGTGGACTGGATAGAACTAGCTCAAGGTAGGGATAGGGTGTAATGAGGTGGACTGGATAGAACTAGCTCAAGGTAGGGATAGGGTGTAATGAGGTGGACTGGATAGAACTAGCTCAAGGTAGGAATAGGGTGTAATGAGGTGGACTGGATAGAACTAGCTCAAGATAGGGATAGGGTGTAAAAAGGTGGACTGTATAGAACTAGCTCAATATATGGAGGTGACGTACTTTTTTAAGTCCGGTAATAAATTTCGAGTTCCTAATACCATGGAGTAGGTAAGTTCACTTATTTCCCTCTCTCTGCCCTTAACTTAATTCTTCTTGACAAGACGCTAGTCTCAATATGTTTCAAAAGTGAATTGGTGCTACGTTACAGTTACATTATTATTATGGATTGTAGCTACATGTTATGACATTTATATAAACAGTTATAGTATTAATTATTTTCAAACTATAAATGCAGATTCATTAAATTTTATATATATATATATATTCTTACAGTTTGTGTTTGTGTTTGTGTTTGGCAACTTTGCATTAGGGTGTGTCAATGGAGGGGGTTGGCGGGATGGAAAAAACTGGATTGGGATTCTAAGTAATATTTTTTAGGGAATTCCACATATTTTATTAACATTTACTTTGACAAATTCGCAATAAAATATTTAAAACTAAATTAAATATTCAATAGTCTCATATATTTAAATTGAATAGAAATCGCATATGGAAATTACTATTGAGAGAGGATCATGGATTTGACCATATGGAAATATTATAAAACTTATCGTATTAGAGATGGATCTGACCATATCGATACATATGAAACTGATCATATCGATACATATGGAACTGAACATACTGATATATACACACAGAACTGGCCATACTGATATATACACATAGAACTGGCCATACTGATATATACACATAGAACTGGCCATACTGATATATATATATATATATATACACATAGAACTGGCCACATTGATACGTTTTGGACCGACTATATTGGTACGTTTTGGACTGACCTTATTGAAACGTTTTGGACTGACCTTATTGAAACGTTTAGGACTGACCATATTGATACGTTTAGGACTGACCATATTGATACAAATTAATACAACCTTATAAAAGAAATAAGGAACTGACTTTATTTTATATATAATTTTCTAGGCAGTTATCTACAACTAAGATTTTTTGGAAGTTAATGAAGCTAAATCAATGTTTTTTATCGGGGCCTCCAAAAATGTGAAACCAGATTTCTGGAGTGTTATTGCTCAAAGCTTTGCCTCTTCATTTGGAACATTTGAGCACTATTTAGATAATAGCTTAGACCCATGGGTAAAATTACTTGGAACATTTACTCAGTTAAACGTCAATACAGGTGTATTTTACTTGTTTCTTTTTGTACCAGGTCTTACAAATTGTTCAATCGACCCGCCTCGGTGGTGTAGTTGGCTAACGCGCTTGTCGTGTTGAGCTCGACTGCTGAGGACGGGGAGATCGAGGTTCGAATCTCGGACGGGTGAACTGGGGGGTGGTTTTTCCTAAATGGTTTTCCACTCTCCCTCCACGCAAATGCGGGTTTACTTCCTCTAATTCAACCTTCCCAATTCCTAATCCATTAGCGTAATTAGTACTTAAAGCGTATAACCCGAACGGGTAATAAGACGCGGTGCTAAATATTATTATTATAACTTGTTCAAACTCAAAATAAATATACAGGGTGATTCGAAACGCTCTTTACAAACTTTAATTTGAGATAAGAAACACAAAAACAAATGCTTATAGCTATTGAATAAATTATATGTCCACAAACAACACCCTTTGGTGACAGAGGGCACCGTCAAATGGTTATTTTTCACCGGCGTCATTCGTAACACGGACCTCATGCGTATAAAATGGAGCATTCCCCGGATTCTGAGATGGCTGACATGCAACTAGCATTAGGAGCTTGAGAATCTTTGAAAACATACGGCAATCAATGCGTCGACGCTGTCAGGCATGCATTTTACTGTTAGCGGTCACTCCTTTGAGTAACTGCTGTAAAGTCAACCGGGATGGGTGGATTTTTCTTGAGCGATAAAAATCCATTGCACAACTTCCTTCTGAGGGTAAGTATTATTATTATCACCGCGTCTTACTACCCATTCGGGTTATACGCACTTACGCTAATGTGTAATGGTAGGGTGATTGTGAGATGAAATGAAGGACCTACAGTTTAACGTGGAATCCGAACCACGGTGGAGGCCTGTCATTCCCCACATTCACAAGATGTCTTGTCAGAGGTGAAGGAAGGGTTTGGCAATCAGATAAATCTGTGCCGGGACCGAGGATTGAACCCCGGCCGCCAGCACAGAAGTCCGACACCTTACCCCTAGACCACCAGGTCACCATGCTGAGGGTAAGTAAAGACGTCGGTTCCATGTCGATTGTGCCATGTAAAAGAACTTTGGAAGGTACGAGAAAATACCTTTCCGGTGAAATTGGTAGGCCCTTTCACTCTCGCTCGTAGAAATTCTCATAATCAGTGGGTTCAAAACGGGCACGTTAAATATCTCAAATAAAAAACTACTATAAATAAAATAAATGTTCACATTTTTTGCCTTTAATTTTCATTTATGTACTAGGAACGCCCCCTCGCACATAAGGGTGACGTCTGTGGACATATATAATTTAACGAAAAAAGGATTGTTTTGGTGCTTCCTATCTCTCATTAAGGTGTGTACACAGAGTTTCGGATCACCCTGTATAGAACGAACCCTTTACTTTTATTAATCATCTAAATATGAATGAAAAAACGAATTTAATTATTAAAATGTGTAGGTTATATCTACCATCAACCACTGGATCAAAGGATTAACCACTTGATTAATGGTTCAACTAATTGATCTGAAAGAATTGCCCGGTTAGCTCTTGACCAGCGATTTTATCGTTAAATCTCCACATTATTGTTAAGGATGCAACTGAAAATAAGATTAGAAACATTGATTGCAAATAAACTTACATCTGATCTCTGATCAACACGATGATTATTGTTTGTAAAACGGTCCCTTGGTACACCTTTCTGGGATTCGATTCACGACCTTTCCATAAAAAAAAACAACCAGTCTGGGCGATTTTTACAACTCAGCTAGAGCTACCACCTTTGAGGAATCCCTCGTTACTAATTATGACCAGTAAAATGGGAAAGTTGTATTTTAAGGGACAACAAAATCAATCAATTATGTCAAAATCCAATGTCAACACAAACACATAAATTTATTAGGTGTCTTGTAGATATATCTGCAAGCGTTATTGATATTATTTGTATTTGCCATTGAATTAATATACAGGATGTTCCCGGGCTAAATTATTATTATTATTATTATTATTATTATTAGCACCACGTCTTACTACCCGTTCGGGCTATACGCACTTACGCTAATGTGTAATGGTTAAAAAAAAAACTAAATACAAACACGTTTTACTGCAAAGGTTCTCGGCAATAGCTTAATATAATTTCCATGGAAGATGGGTCGGTTGGGCTGGAACTGTGGCTTGGCCTCTGCTTTCACCTGATTTAACGCCATCAGATTTTTTTTTAAATCTCAAGCAAAAAGTGTATGAAGTGTCTGTTAATAACGTACAATCATTACGAAGAAGAATAACATAAGCATGCGAAGAAACAACAGTGGTGCAATGTCGTTCAGCCACCCGTTCTGTCATTGATAGTTGCAATACTTCAATTTGAACAAAATAAATAAATAAATAAAATAGTTTATATATTACCCACCTATTCTAATTTTATTCGGGTTTTTTCTGTTTGCCCGAAAATGAAGCGAAAACATGCAAATTTCTAAAAATAAATGTTGAGCTAGTTTTTTGATCAATTACCATTTACCAACGTTTAGCTGTTTAAACCGGGAACATCCTGTATATTAATAATTGATATTAAGTGTTGGCCTTTTTATTTAGCACCGCGTCTTACTTACTGTTCAGATTATACGTATATGTGTTAAGGATCAAAATGATGTAATTTAGAGGAAGTAAACCCGCAGTTACATAGAGGGAGAGTGGAAAACCATTTAAGGAAAATCACCCTCAGTACACCTGACTGGGATTCAAACCCCGCTCTACGCGTTATCGGCAGTTTGGTATATTGCGATAGTGACGCCTTAGAGCTTAGACCATGTAGCCACCGAAGAGGGTTCCATGTTAATTAAACTTGTCAAAAGCTGCAACAAAATTAGATTGAGGTTTAGAAAGTTTTAGTTTTGTTTGAGAACTGTCTTGACTGGCCCATCCATCAATTTTGGAAGAGGCTCTTAACAAATATTGCTCCGGCATTTGTTGTCAACCAACTTCTAAATCCCCAGACACGGTCAAATGTTTTAGTAACTAATTCATTAAGGAAATTTGTACACACATTATTATGGTAACTATCACGCAATAATCATTGAAAAATATATAAAGCTCATTAAAACAGTTATTTTTTTCGTACTTGTTTTGTGAATATTTGATTTATTATTATTATTTGTTGTCTTTTTCTTAAGACAGGTACAATCCTTTGTCAGTGAACTTAGATCACCAATGCGCCCTCTTCTCTGCTTCCTCCGTCAGCTCCCAGAATTTTATTCTTTCCTTCCAGTAATCCAATATCTGAATCCTCCAAGAACTAAAA
Source organism: Timema monikensis (assembly GCA_902151445.1). Taxonomy (NCBI): domain Eukaryota; kingdom Metazoa; phylum Arthropoda; class Insecta; order Phasmatodea; family Timematidae; genus Timema; species Timema monikensis. Next base: position 521,813 of record CABFVZ010000298.1, on the reverse strand, counting down.
TAAAATGACCCGTCTCGGTGGCGTAGTTGGCTAACGCGCTTGTCGTGTTGAGCTCTACTACTGAGGACGGGGAGATCGAGGTTCGAATCTCGGTTGGGTGAACCGGGGGTGGTTTTTCCTAAATGGTTTTCCACTCTCCCTCCACGCAAATGCGAGTTCACTTCCTCTTATTCAACCTTACCAATTCCTAATCCATTAGTGTAATTAGTACTTAAAGCGTATAACCCGAACGGGTAGTAAGACGCGGTGCTAAATAATAATAATAATAATAA
>CABFVZ010000298.1:483896-516193 GCA_902151445.1 Timema monikensis | reverse complement strand
TTTTCCACTCTCCATCCACGCAAATGATATATACTTGGTTTATATTTCTCATTCTGCCTCACTATTATAATATGTGGATATCCCGGACGGGTGGTAAGACGTGGAACACGTTAAAAAACAACATATATAGTATACAATTTTTAAATTTCTTTTAAGTTAGCATATTTTGTTCTTATCTCTATTAGATATTATTTGAATATATATCTCATAGGTGACTCTCATTCGTTGTAATGTATTTAAAGCAACAAATAATGATAAAAATAGTCATAAATAAAGAAATAATTATGTGTATAGATGTTAAGATAGATATAAACTATCTTGACCTACATGAAACTTTTGAAATCAAAATTATGTTTCATATATACTTAATAAAGTTTTTAATAAACAATCTTTGTGACGTTTATTAAATTTTTAATTTGCTCTCTCCAAGAGACCAATAAAGACTTATTTGAATTTGTACAAATGTATCATTTGTACCATATAAAAATGATCAAATTAGATAATACGTACTCTTCGCTTATTATAGGAAACAGTCCTATCTTGAATGATTGCATCATGGCCCTTAAAGATACACAATTTCTACCTTTTTAGGAAACGGAGTGTACAAGTTGAGATTAAATATTCCGATAAAATTTATGAAACTCGACACTAGAACACGTAGTCCACGATGGAAACGTGATGAAATAAAAAATAAAAAAAATGACGCCGACTAGACTGTGACGTCATAAAGCGCCCCAATTAAATTAAAAAATCTTATGAAGAAGCGCTAAATCATGCTTTGATTATAGTATGCCGCAACCCACATAGCTGGACATGCAGTACGAATATCAAGCTCATTTAGTTTGTTTTTCCAAACTCGGGGAGATTGGGGTTCGAAAATAAGCTGAGTACACTGAGACTATATTTACTAAATGGTTTTCCACTCTTCTAACAGGCAGATAGGGAAACATTTCCTATAAATTGTACTTTTCTAATCATTACCCCTGTTGGCGTATCATGCATATTTATAAATAAATATATGTATACAAATATATATATAATATAAACAACACACGTAGTGCTTATAAGGATAGTAAGACATGGTGACCTGCTTCGGTGGCCGCATGGTCTAAGGCGTTCGTGTTAAGCTAGACTGCCGATGGCCAGGGGTATTGGGGTTTGAATCCCGGTCAGGTGTACTGAGGATGTTTTTCCAAAATTGTTTTCCACTCTACCTCCACTCAAATGAAGGTACACTTTCTCTGAATTCATCTTTCTTCATCTCTAACTCATTAGCATTGAAGAAAAAATACGCGGTGAACTAAATATATACTTGACGTCCATAAGCGAGATCTAGTTTCGAGTCCTCTTAATTTACGATGTTATATAAACATATTTTTAAAGAATTTAATTTCAATTTAGAACTATTATTTTTGAAGTTATACTTCTTTAGGCGCGTTATGAAAAAATGATGAGAGTGAAATTTTAAGATGCGCGCGCATCACTGTAACACAAAAGTAACAGGTTGAAGTTAAACCGCTCATTAAGTCTCCAAAAAAAAAAGCTACCAACAAAATAGAAATAGAACCTCTGTTAGTCGCGCATGTTGGTACGCTCGTCGCCTCTGATCACTGTTTTCATATATATAATATTTATCCACATGTTTCTAGTTTCTACATTCACAACACGTGTTTTAGTTTCATACAAGTGCGAATTATATATGTGCTAATAAATTATATTCAGTAGTGATTTAAATTGAATATTTTGATTAATATTATTTACTATTCGTAAATATTAGTGAAAAAAATTGTGCTTATAGACTTTTTCAAGTGCTCCAATATAATTGAGGTTAACTATCCGTATGTATTATTTATTGATATAAATTAAAATATTATTATTTAACATAATTAATACTAAATATTATTAAATTATTATTGTTAAATATTTATTATTGGCTATTTAATATTTACAAAATAAAGAAATAAAATTATTTAATGATGCCAAAGAAGTATAACTTCTCACGCGCGTACATAAGTACACACACCCATTTTTTTAGAATCACGTGTTACTAATCGTTTGGGTTGTACCCATACGTACTATTTACGATAGTGTGCTAAGGATGAGGAAGGTCAAATTTAGAGCAAGTGCATTTGCATCCACCAAAGAGAGTTTTTTCTGTGATTAATTAAATTGAAAAACTTGTGCTTAAAATATACTTTAGACATTAACGAAATAGTTATTTCAGGTACTATTACGAAGAATTTTCAAAGAGTAGTTACATTCATTCTTATTTTGGGAACTATTAATGTTAAAATCAAAATAATATTCCCTTCACAAAATAGGATATCTCGTATGTACACATTAAATTTTAATGAAATTATTGAACCAATATTCAATAATTTTTAAATTATGAATAAAACCACTAACCAAACCAAACATTGAGTTTAAATTCTATTTCCTAAAAGAGAATCTAAAAAAATTTTTTTGGATGTTTTAAAAATTAGACAATCGATAATAAATAGATAAGTGCTAGAATACTTGTCCCTTCTCTGAGCATGCCAATGTGCTTAAAACGAAATTGTCAAAATTCACAGTGTCTAAAAACACTCCTTGCGTGAATGTTCAGGAAGAATCACAGGTTTAAAATTTGGCAATTGGGAGGATAAGGGGGAGGGGTCGTGGCACGGGAACACTTCTTTGGCCAGTAAAGAGATTGATCAATAAATTAGGACCTCCTAAATTACGGGCAAAGGTAATAGAAACACTCAGAATCAGGTATTAAACAATAAAAATTTGTATTTTAAAAAATAAAACTTTTTTTTAATGAAAGAAACAATCATTTTCATGAAGAGGGCTGTTTTTAATAAACGCAACGCAACTTTTTAATAAACTCAACACAGCTGCGAGTACATTTCCTATAAATTTCAGCTTTCTCATACCTACGCTTTAGTGAAAATATGCAGATGGATAGTTAGACGAGATGAACAAACAACAAAGTATCACCTGATATCTAACCCGCCTCGGTGGCGTAGTTGGCTAACGCGCTATTTTCGTGTTGAGCCAAACTGCTGAGGACGGGGAGATCGAGGTTCGAATCCCGATCGGGTGAACTAGGGGTGGTTTTTCCTAAATGGTGTTCCACTCTCCCTTCACGCAAATGCGGGTTCACTTCCTATAATTCAACCTTCCCAATTCCTAACCCATTAGAGTAATTAGTACTTAAAGCGTATAACTCAGACGGGTAGTAAGACGCGGTGCTAAATATTATTATTATTATTATTATTATAACCTGATATCTAACCGCGTGTTTTAAGGTTTCTGGCTAGCAATGCAAAAGGTTGCTATTGATAAGGTTAAGGTTTGAATCCCAGCTTGATTCCCGAGGGGGGCGGGGGGGGGGTCTGCGCGTCTATTGTTATGTTTTTCCCCGTTCACTCACCACACAAATGTCTAAACTACTTTCCATATCTCAATTGCTTTGATTAAGCCGTTAACAACTTGTATGTAAAGTTGTATAACTATAAAACTTTGTATCTACGGTTTTCATAAGGTTTCCCCGAGGGATTTTTGGAATTAGACATCTAACTCTAGAATTAATGGTAGTTTACTTAAAGACAAAACGAGAAGAAAAATTGATTTATATTTATTTTCAAAATCCGCTTTAATAATCTATATTAAATTTTGTGTCTGGGCATTATTTGGAATTAAAAACAAAATGGCAATCCTAGTTTTTCCATGAAAATTACTTTTAAGGGTAAAAGTGGAATTTTCCCATTTGGTTCACATCCCCGCAATTATTTGAGATACGAAATAACTTATAATTTTAAAGTTATAGTACTATTAAAGATAAAAAGATTTCATTTGAATGATATTTTTATAAATAATAGTTAATGAGCTATAAGCAAACATATCTTTTTCATATAGAACTTTATAATATGGAATGGAATGCATTTTCTCAAGGTTTCTGTAACAGTGTATATTATTTCATTTAGCTTTCTAGTCTAGTGTTTCTGATAAAAATTGTTTCAAAACTATTGTGTTTTTTTATTTTCATATAAAATAGAGAAAGATTCTGTGAAGTGCACAATATAATTTATTTTTTATTTTACCGGAATAATTATAAATAAATGATATGGAGCCCCGTATGGACTTTATCGCTCTATTGTTTAAAAAAGGAAATATTTAGTCAAAACTCGTAAAATAAGTGAATAAAATAATATACACTTGCAAACCCAAGAATAAATTGCACTATCCTTATGTAAAAAATTTTTTGAGTCGTGGTTTTAAATTTTATAATTTTATTTTTGAAGATATTAATGTCCTCATTTGTATGTTTGGACCGATAAAAAAAGATCAATATTGGGTCCACAAGGGTCAATTCTTCGTATTAAAATTTCGAATTCCTGTTAAAACTCAAGTAGTAATCTTTACAACTAAAGCTAACAAAATTGTATTAATATATTTTCCAATATCTAAGAAACTGTTGGTTTTATAAAGATATATTTCATATAAAAAAAAATAGTACTACAATTTTGCAATGATAAGTTATTTATTATCTCAAATAGTTGCGGAGATACGTAAATTTCAGCTTCTGTAAATTATCCTAAAATTCATTTTCATGGGAAAATGAAAATAGTCAGTTTATTGATAATCTTAATCAACGCATTGATACGAATTTTAATCAAAATATTTAGAACCAATTTTGAGAAAATCTATTTTTTCTCTTTTCGCCCTCTATTAAACTACTCCTTATTTCAAGTTTAAACAGACACACAGACAAACGGCATTGCAAAGACCACTTTTTAGGGCTCGGGGGGTAATGAGACGTCGACATACATCAACATTTCAGGTTAGGTTTTTATTACGGTTGCAATACTTTACCTTTAGTGTTCGAAAAGTTAAAAAAATATATATTATCGTATATCTTTAAGGTTATTGGTTTTATAAAAATATACTTCGATTAAAATATTTGTATTATAAATAGATCTACTTATTTGTAATGATAAGTAATTTCATTTCTCAAATAGTTTTGGAAATATGATACAAAATGAGAATTTACGCATCAAACCGGAGCCTTTAAAGTCATTTTGCCAAAATATTGAGAGTGGCCATTTTGTTTGTAATATTTATAAATGTTTAGAAATGGAATTTAATCAAAATCGTTAGAGCCAATTTTGAGAGAATCTACTGTTTCTCTCTTTGCCCTTCAGTAAACTACCCTTAATTTTAGGGTTAGATATTCAATTACAAAAACCCCTCGGGGAAACCTGCTAACCCTAGATGCCAAGTTTTAGCCAGATCGGTAAAATAGTTTAGGCTCTAGTTGGAGGTACAGACATATAGACGGAAATTCAAAAACCACTTTTTTGGATTCGGGGGGTGGGGTCATGAAACGTCGAGATTCATAAAAATCTTGAGTTCTTTTTTTTTACGATCACAATACTTTCTCTACCTGTAAGATAGCGAGAAAATAAAAATGAAGATTTGTGAAAAACTTGATTAAAAAAATGTGGAAATATGACAAAACTTTCTGAAGAATTTTATTAAATAAGAACTATTCTTTGTATTAACGTAACCCACATTCCACGAATCGTCAACGTTTCTAGACAACATCACACTACGATAATTAAGGAAAGAAAAGGTTATCTAAGTCCCTCCTTCATGACAGTCTTAAACATTTTCTTACAAGAACCACGCAACCTTTGGAAACTACCATATATATACTCACTCACTTACAGTAGCCCCATGACTTCTTTGGTGCTGACTGACAGCTCACAGCTAACTTATGACAGTCAACATTTAGGTAAATACCTAAATTTTGACTGTCAGAAGTGACAGCTGCTAAATACATGTTTTTGCAGATCATTTGGTTCGGCGTAGGAATACATAATTTGGTCTGGTAACTTTTCAAAGCCGTCAGCTGTCAGCTGTCACTCACCATCAAAGAAGCTATGGGGCTATTGTACGCACTATTTCTCTCACTCACAAAATCACTCACTCACTCACAAAATCAATCACTCACTCACAAAATCAATCACTCACTCAATAACTCTCTCACACACGAACTCACTCACTCACTCTCACTCACGCACTCACTCTCACACACTCACTTATTCACACACTCAAACTAATTTACTCACGCACGCATGCAGTTACACACGCACGCAGTAACTCATTCACTCACTCACTCATCCATTCGCTCATTCACTCACTCATTCACTCACTCACTCACTCATTCACTCACTCACTCATTCACTCACTCACTCACTCACTCACTCACACACACACTCTCACACACACTCTCACACACACTCTCACACACACTCTCACACACACACACACACACTCACACACACTCACACTAACTCACACACTCACACACTAACTAATTCACTCACCCTTTCATTCTCACTTTCACTCACTTACTCACTCGGAATAACACGTTTTATCACTTAAGATTTAACTCACGTTTATGCGTGTTTTATTATTTTTACTTATAAACCTATTTTAATCAAGTAAACTAAAAAATATCAATCTCTCTCTACTAGCCCTCAGGTTTTCCCAAATCTATTGTACCTCGCCTTAGTGTTTTGCGTGTACAGTTAAGCCAGCAAATGTTTTGGCTTTGATTGCAGATACCATTTTTATTACTATCATAAATATTATTATTGTGTTACTTATTGCCATGACAAAGCTTTTTATTTAGTGGTTATATCAATTCGAAACTTTTTAGGAATCCAAACTCTCTTTATCATGCATACTTTATCGTGATTCTTTTATTTTTAATAATCTAATAGTAATATTTTTTTGGTAAGATTGCCCTTGAACATGAATGTATTCATAATCCTTTCTTGGAAACTCGCAATAACATTTTTTTTTCTATAAATAATTCCTGAAAGGTCAGCCTTCTTCGCCGTTGTATAAGAAACACTAAATCCACATTTCCTGAACTCGATTTTTATCACGAAAGAAAGACCAAACTTATAGTTATTTAAGTAATAACCTGCTAATTAAATACTTTGAATTTAGGATTACTTCAAATCAATTTAGTAAAAGTTTGGTTATCCCCCTACCCCCCGCTTCTACCTCATGAGAATTTATTATTATTTATAATTACATATTTTTCTTTTTTTACTTACTTAATCTATGGCATTGGGAACTCTAACATTATTAATTGCCGCACTTAAAAAGTATGCCACATATTCCTATCTTGAGCTAGTTATATCCACTCCACCTCACTACACCATATCCCTATCGTGATCCTTTTCCATCTAGTCCACCTCATTAGACCCTATCCCTATCTCGATTTAGTTCACTATAGTCCACCTCATTACACCCTATCCCAATATCGATTTAGTTCCCTCTAGTACACCTCATTACACCCTATCCCTATCTTGAGCTAGTTATATCCAGTCCACCTCACTACACCATTTCTCTTTCACGTCCATTCCAATGTTATCCATCCATCTGCTCCAAGGTCTTACCAACGATTTCTTCCCATTAGGTTTAGCAGTCAATACCCTGAACACGGTTCTAGAATCTCCCATTGGCAATGGATGTCCTGCCCACCACAATCTCCCGAGATTTTATCACCCTAACAATGTGTTGTGATGAATACATTATCTTCATAACTTTTTAGACCAAACATTTTCTTAGTTACTGTTCTACGCTTTCCCTTTATTTAATTATATTTAATCTCCTTTATACTTTCTCTCTATCTTATAGGTAGAGAAAGTATTGTGATCGTAAAAAAAATCAAACTCTAGATTTTGATGAATGTTGACCTTTCACGACCCCCCGAATCCAAAAAAAGTGGTGTTTGTACAGCAATAATTTATCTCTATCAATTTAGATTCAATATTTAAAATTTACATATTTTATTGCTCAAAATTTATAATTGAGGAATTTAATAGCAATGCAATAAACATAAGATGTGCAAACCTTAGTAAAATATCGAAAGTTTTAAACCAGAAATAGACATTTTAATACGAAGTGTTGACCTTTGTGAACCCAATATCAATATTTTACTTTCTCGCTATCTTACAGCTAGAACAAGTATTGTGGAAGTAAAAAAAAATCGAGCTCAAGATTTTGATGAATGTCGGCGTTTCACGATCCTCCGAATCCGAAAAAGTTGTTTTCGCAATGCCGTCTGCTTGTCTGTCTGTCCATCTCTCTGTCTGTACCTCGGGCTGGAGCCCAAACTATTTTATAGATTGTGCTAAAATTTGGTATCTAGGAAAGTTTTGGAATTTGATACCCAACCCTAAAGTTAAGGGTAGTTTCCTCAAAGGCAGAAAGAGAAAAAATCAATTTTATCAAAATCGGCTTTAAAAATTTTGATTAAATTTTATTTATAAGCTTCGATCAATATTACAAACCAAATGGCTACTCTCCATTTTTCGTGAAAATGACTTTAAGGGTTCCGGTCTGATGCATAAATTCTAATTTTTAATTTTATCTCCGTAAGTCGTTGATCTATGAAATTTCCTATCATTACATGTATATATATATATATATATATACACACACACTTTAAGATAAAGTATTTCGACCGTCAAAAAGATCTGGCCCGAAATGTTGATGGATGTCAACGTTTCATGACACCCCCACTCCCCCACCCCAGAACCCGAAAAAGTGGCTTTTGCAACACTGACTGTGTGCCTGTCTAACCCTATAATTAATAGCAGTTTACTAAAGGATGAAAAGAGAGAAATTCAATTTTTCTCAAAATCGGTTACAATGATTCTATCTCTTTCATTTTAGACTCAATAATAAATAATACCTATTTTATTAGTCAAAATTTTTTAAATAAAAATTTTAAAGCAATGCGATAACCATAATATGTGCATCCTCTAATAAAATGCTGAGTATTCTAACCGGAAGTAAGAACTTAGCCGGAAGTCAACATTATAAAACGAAGTGTTAACCCTTGGGGACCCAATATCGATATTATTTATTGGTCCAAATATAAAATTAAGACGTTAATTCTTTAAAAATAAAATTATAAAATTTAAAATCGTGATTCAAAAAATGTTTTTCGTATGTATAGTGTAATTTCTTCTCGGGTTCACTAGTGTATATTATATTACGAATTTTGAGTAAATATCTTCATTTTTTAAAAAATAGTGATAAATTCCGTTAGGAGTTTGGTACCATTTATTTTTTTTATATTTATTGTTTAATTTAATTATCATATATTTTAATTGTTTATTTATTTCTATACATTGTATTTTTATTTATTATTCAGTGCTATCTTGTTATAGATCTTGTGACTGTTGGTCAGCCCTTTAATAAAGGAAATAATAACAATGTAATTATTTAATAATATCATTATTAATAGTATTCTTAGTAGTAGTACTATTATAGTGCATTTCAAATTTTGCTGTATCCAGTTTTATGTATTCATAAGTCATTTAATTAAGATCCGCAGCTGTCACTTTGATGCCGATAGTATAATAACATAGCTAAACAATCTCCATTGTTGACTGCAATCAAAATAATAGTATTTTAGTAAACCTACCTAGGTCACCTGGTGGTCTAGGGGTAAGGTGTCAGACTTCTGTGCTGGGGGTCTGGGGTTTATTCCTCGGTCCCGGCACAGATTTATCTGATTGCCAAATCCTTTCTTCACCTCTTACAAGACGTGTATTAATCACAACTTGTGAATGTGTGTAATGCCAGGCCTCCACCGTGGTTCGGATTCCACGTTAAACTATAGGTCCTCTATTTCATCTCACAATCACCCTACAATTACACATTAGCGTAAGTGCGTATAAACCGAACAGGTAGTAAGACGCGGTGCTAGTAATAATAATGAACCTACCATCCTACCGTGATATTATTGACGTGGCTATCTTAATTTATGGCTTCAGGATTATGAGGATAGATAATATAAGCTCTGGCTGTATAAGGATTCTGTAAAAATTGACGATTCTAAAGTCTACAGTGATTCACCTCCAGCGAGGACAGAAAACTTCGCATTTAGTCAATTTCACCGCCACGTCATTGATCAGACGCAAACCATACCTCCTAGTACTACGCCACTTTACATAAAATACTGTTTAGCAGGTTCATAAACTTGGCCCCTTCCATGAAAGCACTAACGACCGGACCTAGTGCAATCGTTAGTGCTACGTTAGTGCTGCTCAATAAACACAAAAATTTCGTTAGTGCTACAATTTTGTGGACGCTATAAGCCAAAATCATTGGGTGGGGCCAAGTTGACGTCAACCTGGTCCCACCCACCATCTTATGGTGCGGAACTAACTACGAAACCCAAGGCAATCGTTAGTGTTACGTTAGTGCTGGTCATTGAACATCAAAATTTCGTTAGTGATAAATTTGTGTGGAAGCTATAAACCAAAATGTAGCACTAATGAAATTTTGGTATTCAAAGACCAACACTAACGTAGCACTAACAATTGCCTTGGTTTTTGTCATTAGTGCCGCACCATAAGATGGTGGGCGGGGCCAGGTTGACGTCAACTTGGCCCCGCCCAATGATTTTGGCTTATAGCGTCCACAAAATTGTAGCACTAACGAAATGTTTATGTTTATTGAGCAGCACTAACGATTGCACTAACGATTGCACTAGGTCCGGTCGTTAGTGCTTTCATGTGAGGGGCCAAGTTTATGCACCTCTGTTAAGCGTGCTGCATTTGACTTCGAGGGGTGAATAGTAAAAGCTCTTCTATAACCCCGTGAGATGTTTTTAAATACAATAAGCGTTGTTGAAATGTAGTAGTTCTAGGCGAATCTCAAGGGGCACAACACATAAGCTAATAAAACAATGTATTTTAAATTAGTGCGTGCGAGAACTAAAATTCGAGTTTGAATCCTTATTTTAGAAGCTGCTTGAACTCTTACTGAAGATCTTTACAAAACTCAAAAAATTCGGAGTACTTGGAATTGTTGATTTTTTCCTGGAAAATTCTGAGTTTAATTAATTTTATGTTATTTATAACAAATAGATGCCCTAAATATTTCCTTTTGTCTAATTAAAGCAAAAAATAGTATATTTAAATTAAATGTTTTAAAAATTCGAATTTATGTGATTACAATTTCTTAAAAAAAAATGTTCCAGCAAATCTGTTTGTATTTATTATTTATAAATGGATCCACTAAAGGAATTAAACTTTAAATATCAAATAATGCTTCATATTACTCTAACTAAAGAAAACGCGATTATTTCATTTTAACTCGACTCGAAATTGAAAAGGCCTACTCTCACACCTCTAGTAATAACTATACGCTGATTTTGGTTGGGAGAACATTTTTGAAAATTCAAGCTGTTTCTTTGTGGCCAAATTGGTAGCATTTTACTAATTTATTTGTATTAATTTATATATATATAGATAATATTTATAAAAAGTGAACTCAATATAGCATTACTTGATGTATGAATATATTAACATTGTTTTAGTAACTTTTGTAACTACTAGATATTGCTCTTCTTACAAAAATCAAGGTATATACATACATCCTCAAGTCAACAACCCGAAGGCTAGTTTGATATTTCCATCCATCCGGAACTGGGCTTGCACTGAGCTCTTTGGCTGGCTAGTGCTACCTGCACCATCTGGTAGAAATCCCACTTACTAGAGGAGAATAGGAAGCGTTGTGGTTCTTCATCGCCTTCCACACTGAATTTATATGAGCGAGCGTGAAAGAGCCTACGAATTTGGCCGGGAAAAGTATTTTCACATACATAAACATGTATTCTTTTACAAGCCACAATCGACTTGGGACCAATGGCTTTACTTCCCCTCCGAAGGAAGTTGTGCTAAATTATTATTATTATTATTATTATTATTATTAGCACCACGTCTTACTACCCATTCGGGTTATACGCACTTACGCTAATGTGTAATGGTAGGGTGATTGTGAGATGAAATGAAGGACCTACAGTTTAACGTGGGATCCGAACCACGGTGGAGGCCTGGCATTCCCCACATTCACAAGACGTCTTGTCAGAGGTGAAGGAAGGGTTTGGTAATCAGATAAATCTTTGTTGGGACCGAGGATTGAACCCCGGCCGCCAGCATAGAAGTCTGACACCTTACCCCTAGACCACCAGGTCACCTTTAAGTTGTGCTAAAGATTTGTATCACATAATAAAAATACATAGCTTTGAATTCGTGAACAATGGGTCTTGAGGCAAGGAATTTACCCCAAGAACACCGAGGTAGGCAACTAATAACTCAGGACATCGAAATATCAACAGAACTGATTTTTAAAACCCTTACGTAGCACGTTAACATTAATATCACTATAATTTTAAGTTCATTGCGGCATTTTTTAATGTGTCATACACACGCGAAATTAAACCAAAATAAATCTATTCATGAAATTGGTTATTTGACCCTTTAAATGTGAAAAATGGTCAATTATATTGATTTCAATTAGATTAAATGATACCTAAAATGTACACATTTTTTCTTAGTAGCATATGGCATTGTACTTTTCCTGAAATTAACATTAAAAAGAGTACCAGTTACACTACTATAATTTTCTTCACTAGTGTAAATATGTGGATATCCCGGACGGGTAGTAAGACGTGGAGCACGGTACTATTCTACCTTCCTCATCTCTACCTCATTAGTGTGAATATGTGGATATCCTGGACAGGTAGTAAGACGTTGAGTATAGACCAAAAAAGCTTAAGCTATTAAACATAACCAATAAAAATGAAGTGCTTCTCACCGCTTGTCAACATAGTTTTTAAAGACAAATATATAATCGTTATAGAAAAAATCTTTAATACTTTTTGTATTCGAATTTGACCCCAGATGATTATATACACCATAAATATTTTCATAAGGGAATATGTGTGTTTTGAAGTATTATCATAATCCAAAAGAAGTTGACCAGCTATGACATTAACTGGAGGATAAGCGGTCTGAGGTGTTGGCCCAGCATTTCATGGTGTATACACATATTGTTTTTACATCTTTTCCCTGCACCAATTTGGGTCAACTTATAAACTATCCCCCATAATCCCTTACCCTTACATTAGGTTACCAAACATTAGTCAAATTTACTCTAAATGAAGACACTCGTTTAATCGCATTAACATTTTTCTTTGTTCTTAAAATACATAAAATGAGAATATAATTAACGTAGTTGCCAAAACATGATTGAGAAAATTACGGATGTGACATATTGAAAATATCTTAAAAATATAAAAGATTATTATAAATTTAGTTGAACAATAAAATTGAAAACAATTTTATATTTATGTTATGGCTTACCAAATATTCTTGAAACTATTCCTAAATCTATATTCCCTCTGTGACTAAACGTATCGTTTTAATTCATCAGAAAGTATTTGTCGTCTGAAAGTTTGAAATATCTGTATTTTAATTAATATAAATCATTCATTGAACATTCGTTGGTAAGTAGCGATTGTCCAACTAGAACAATGGTGGGTGAACAAACCAGGTGGCTATTGTGGTGAAAAACGTAATATCCGTCATTGTTTACGTATAAATCGGGGACTAATAGCTACTCACTTGTTAGAATGTGACTTTGAGTTGGCGAAGGGGGGGCGTGGGGGGGGGGCTTAGGTATGGTTTAAGGGGAAACTGAAATGGATTGAAATTGTTCGATAACATTTCAAATGTTTAATACATCTCTAAATGACGTAATTCCCTAACGTATGAACTAGAGACGGGATGATAGAATTCATCGAATACTATGGCATTCTAGAGAATCGAGATTCGTAAAATTCTAAAAAAAAAATCTGGAATATAATTTTGAAGACAAATATTTGTAAAAGGAATAAAATAGACTTTTATAATTGGGAAAATTTCAAAAAAACGACAAAAGTTGTGTCAATATAATTAATTGGCCGAATGGGCTAAGGTAGGGGTCCCCAACCCTATGCCCGCGGGAATCATGGTACCCACCAACCTTTATGACTTTGCCCGCCATTTTTAGACCACAACTGATAATTATTTTTACTAACACTTTTAATCATCTGTCACGTTTCCCACAAAAATCAGTTTATATCTGTGGGCAGGCCTCCACCGTGGTTCTGATCCCACGTTTAAACTGTAGGTCCTTCATTTAATCTCACAATCACCTTACCATTACACATTAGCGTAAGTGCGTATAACCCGAATGGGTAGTAAGACGCAGTGCTAATACTACTACTACTATATCTGTGGGTATGCTGTTCTCAAGAAGTTAGGGATTGATAGCTCTCCCCCTACCTAATTAATTCCACCCACCCCTTATCCAATCCCTCCCACTAAATCCTCTTTCTCTACCTACTTATATGACACGTATACTTGGAAATACCATTCGAATAGTTTCAACTTAAAAAAGGTATAGCTTTTTCCTAATCCCCCTTACCCCCAACTGCCTTTCTCCCCCCTCCCCTCTTGTATTTACTTTTTCATTTGTCAAGATTTTTGTCTTGGTATACTCATCTTTGTTGCCTGATCAACACAAAGAATAACTCAATATTTTAATAAATATACTTAAACACCAAAATGGTTATATATTTTCTAGTAGCTTTATTTTAATCTTGTTAAATACATAAATAAAGCAGTATTATTTTAATTTTTCCGTCAACATAGGAGGAAAGGGGGTTTAACCACCACCACCACCACCACCACCATCCTTCTTCCCTACCACGTAATTTTTTACAAATTTGCCTTGACAAATTAAATGGTTCCCGCCGAACTACCATTGGTCTTGAATGTGCTCTAAGGTACAAAATGGTTGAGGACCTTTGATATAAAGCGCCACTCTCATGTTAGACAGTCCTGTTGAAGGCTGAGAGATCGGGGATCGAATACCACTCGGGTCTACTGAGGATGCCTTTGTTCCTAAATGGTTTCCCACTGTCCTCCCACAAAATGCGAGTAGATTACCTTTAAAATGCTTTCCTCCCTCATCTCTACCCCATTATCGTAATTATCATATATGTGTGTAACTTGAACAGGTAACCGGCCCTGTGGTGTAGTGGTCAGTGTACCTATCTACGAGTCTAGAGGTACCGGGTTGGATTCTCGACTGGTACCTTTGGTATTTTCCCCTTAAAGGGAATTATCCCAACGGTCATTAGGGTTTGGTTAGTTGTATTTAAGTTAGGTTATGACTCACGCTGGCTTCTCAACTTAAACTTTATCACATCATCTCATATGACGTGTAGACAACCTCCTATGGTGTAACCTGGGTAACGCTCTGTGTCACCAGAGCGGCTAATAGTCTACATACAGGGGCCCGAACTGGATGGCATCTCTCTCCCGGTCATATATATGCCATACGATAAAAAAAAATTGAATAGTGCAATAGGCAGTGGTGATAAGAATATATATTTACTCATATTGTTCACAACAAAATATAGATGAAAGGAATCAATATGTTTTTATGGTATTAAAAATTTTAATTTTGTTAGTGTTATAATGAATGAAAGAACAATTATGTAATGACTACAATTCTATAAATTTAAATAGACAAATAGTGTATATTTATTTTCAAAATTGATAAATGACTGATGCAAATGGTAGCTTGCTAAAAAGTTGTCCACCTGTTTTGCAAAAGTACCCAAACATAAAGCGTTTCTTGCAGCCAGACTGATTGTCCTTTCATGGCCTTAAAGTCTGGCCCCATTAAAAACCTACTTGGGTCAAGTCTTTAATGGCTTTGTGGTCTTAATAGCTGTGATGACTCTTTTCAATCGAAAACCCTTTTAGCCATTCGTTTGAAGCTTCATCAATCTGTAGGAAAAGTCACGAAACGTTTTAGGCTTGGATTTAAAGGAAATTGAAAAATCGATCATTGGAGGACAACCCGAAAAAAATAAAAGTTAAATGAAATAAAAATATTCTTATTGAGGAAGCCATATCAGAATTCTGAATATAATTTAATAATAATAAATTATTTAAATTTTACACAAATATTATAATGACTTTTTTACTACGCATTAATAAAACTAATACAAAACAATATTTTATTTTAGCACATAGTCTTACTACCCATTCGGGATATACATTCTCTCTTATAAACCACGAGGTAAGCTCTCAATTTTATTATTTTGACAAACAACTTAAAACTTTGTTTGCTTTAAGACAGATTCACAAAATAATATTCATGATTTAATCTGTCCATTAGACACACAACAATTTCATGGTAAGGAATATTTTTAGGTTACATTTTTTGATTTGATCCAATTGCTAAATGATGGGAGAAGAATGACACATCTTACTTAATATTACTCTGTGGCATTAGAAACTCGAAAACTCAATGTCGCACTTATAAAAGTATACCACACATCCCTATCTTGAGTTAGTTATATCCAGTCCACCTCATTACACCCTATCCTTATATTAAATTTTAGAAAACATTCTAATTTAATCTTTTGTAAGGAGCGAATACTATAATAAGGTTAAGACTTAGATATTATTGTAATTTAATAAATGCAAGTATAAATTAAACTGGTTAGTTAACCTTTAAACTATGATATATAAATACATTATAATTTGCCCTTATAAGAAGTTGGAATAATTTGGTAATATCTGTTTACCTTGGTAGCGTTGTTGTGATAGAATCAAATACATACAAAATAACACCACGACATAAAAACTATGAACTGACAATAATTCACAGTGGAAGTCAGTCAAAACATCTTAACAATAAAAATAGTTTTAAAAAAAGTTAAAATAAAGGACAATTTAAAATACCAAGTTAAAATATATTACACCATATATGAAGAGTTGGTTAGTTTAAAATGTTTTAGTGACCAAATAATTTACACAAGTTGGTTTTGAGTTTTTAATACTATCCAAGTCTTATCTGTGTTTTTTTTTTATCCCTGTACTCCTCCCAGATTTCCGGTGTGAGCTGGACTTTACCGGAACTTCATTAACCCAACATGTTTCGGTACTGTGAATGGCGTACCATAATCATGGAAGTCGTTATGTGCAGAAACACGATGTGTTGTAACGACCTATAGATGTTGACTATATCCCTATCTTAAGTCAGTTTTATACAGTCCACCTCATTTCAACCTATCCCTATCTTGAGTTAGTTCTATTCAGTCCACCTCATTATAACCTATCCCTATCTTGAGTTAGTTCTATCCAGTCCACCTCATTACACCCTATCTCCTTACTGAGCTGGTTTAATCCAATCCATTTCATTACATCATATCACTATCTTGAGCTAGTTCTATCCACTCCACCTCATTACAACCTATCCCCATCTTGAGTTAGTTCTATCCAGTCCACACCATTACACCCTATCCCTATCTTGAGTTAGTTATATCCAGTTCACCTCATTACACCCTATCCCTATATTGAGCTAGTTCTATCCAGTCCACCTCATTACATCCTATATCTATGTTGAGTTAGATCTATCCAGTCCACCTCATTGAAAACTATCTATTTCAGATCCATTCTAATGTTATCCTCCCACCTGAAAAATGTAATATTTAAAATTAGAGCATTAAAATTACTCTATACGATTGGTATCTGTTCCAAGGAGAGAGTAAAACGGGCAAGGATACTGGAGATTTAACTCAAATCTTGACAAACCACGAGGCGAGAAATTCTGGCAGAGTTGCAAATCGTGTAACATCACGTTATATTTCTGGATGGCAAGATGTTGTGAGTTATACAGAAGATAGTGAAGTCATGTCAAAATCTAGGTAGCGGGTTTAAACTTTACAAGTGCGAACTTTGCCTTACTCTAAAATTACTACAGAAATAACTTGTATTACAATTTTGTCACGTTCTTGTCTGCATTCTCTGTCTGAGGTCTGAGGCCTTCAACAACTAGTTACCCAACGTTTACAGTGAAAGCTTACCTTGATATTTTAGACAATCGTGGAACTTATGAGATAGACCGTTAATGTAGGCCAATAGTTCCCAAACCCAGGGTCGCGATCCGAATGAGTTTCGCAAGAATGTCCCTGAGGGTCACGGGTAGTCTCAAACAGAATCGTCAAAAACTAGGACTCAAAAGACAAGCCCATTCTAACATGGGAATTTGAAAACAAAAAAAAAATCTAATCTACTTCTTCTGACAATATAGCCTACCTCTGTGAACAAGGATGTTTAGGTCTTGATATAATTAAAAAATCAAGGAATAACCCAGATCCTTAGAAGGATATGCATTGTTCTAATTCCTTCAACCAAACTCAAAATTTATCATCTACAAAATGAAGCACCTTCAAGGTTGTCACTGAAAACTGTTTTTGTCACGTACCAAATTTTCCATTAAAGTCACATTTTCACCGTAAAATATTGTGTAATTTTCCATTTGTAATATTAAAAAGTTAATGGAATTGTTTTAATTTAGTTGATAACATATATCGATACAAAATAGAAATTCAAAAGAACTCCGCAATAAGGAAGCGTTATCATAGTATACCCACATAAATAGGTTTTTTTTCAATTTACGAACATTGTAAAGTCACATTTTCATTAAAAATTCCGCTTTACATTTTATCTGATTTAAATTTTGTTGAAATTAATTGTTTGTTATTTTTATTAAGCTAATTTAATAAATACAAATATGAAACTAATAGGTAATTGAAACTATAAGGTAATGGCACTTTGGGTTGCCAGCCCAGGAAAATACTAAATTTTGGGTCACGATCAAAAAATTTTGGGTCACGATCAAAAAATTTTGGGAAACATTGGTATAAGCAGTCAAGTTAATTACGTTGCCTATTTGGTGCATTGAAATCTATTTTGCAAAGCGGGCTGCATCCTAACTTGACCCAGAAGCAGTTTAAGCAGTATCACACTTAGATGCAAATGTACGAAATAGAAAGAGATGGAAGAAAATGAGTAGTTCACACTGTGAGGCCTTTAGTTTTTCTGCTAATAACACTTACCCTCTTTCACTAACAAGTATAAACACTCACTCTAGTATTTGTACCTGGACATCATTAACTTTTATATAAAATTACGTTTTTATTGATTCCAATTCTAGATGTAGATTTGCTACCATGTTTTTTTTTAATCTACATCCTGGCAGGAAGACCCCTACAGGACATTTTCGTAAATAAATCAAAATAGCCTTAGTTGTAGAGAATTAAAAAAATACGTTTACAAAAAAACGACTTAAGAGATAAAAAATTGTAACACTGTACGACTATTTTTAGATTTATTTAAGAATATATATTTTTTGTTTCAATGCTCTCTATTTAAAAATTAATTGAATAAAACGTGAATACAATGACATGAGAACTCCTATCTTGACTTGCCGTGACGACACAGTTAGGCAACGTCATTAAGACTACTTGTTTACTGTTAGGGTAAGCGCAATGTACAACTACCTAGTTTCCCTAATGCCGAGATCACTATCAACTTAACGTAACGTTCACTTAAAGTTAACTTAACGTATATGTGATCACGATTCACGTAACTTAACGTAACAACTCGAGCCAAACATCTTCATTCTCGAGTATGATCTGTGATTTGTATTATTTGTAAAGTGATGTTTTGTGAATGTTTTACTGTTTTCATTTGATATTACAAAGCTTACATTAGCTTTCCTATTTTATTTTAATTATTTTGTTTCAATATCTGATCACTAGAACTAACGCTAAAGAGTAAGCATTGGTCATAATATCAACAAATGAATTACTAAATAGCCCTGTTGACGTCACTCGCATAAAGATTGGCTGGCTAGATCTCGTGATACCCTTCAAGTAACGTTCACTTAAAGCAAAATACCTCCCGGGACATCTATTACGTTAAGTTAACTGCAAATCAACGTTAAGTTAACTGCAAATCAACGTTAAGTTAACTACAAATCAACGTTAAGTTAACTGCATCGTGATCGCTTCCATTTAAATACACGAGGAGATCCTTTACGTTACGTTACGTTAAATTAACGTTAAGTTGATCGTGATCCCGGCATAAGAGTGTCGAACATCAAAAATATACTATCGACGTATCTTTGAAATATTTATGTGATACTCCTAATGCCTGGCTTGTATATCCGCAATTCCACATTACTAGAGTAAAATGAGGAATATATAATTTAGAGGAAACAATTCAGCATTTTCATGTGAGGAAAGTAGAAAAAATAGCTTTTAAAAACATATGTACATCAAACCGGCTTTGGAGCACCAACCTTTCCGTCACCAACGAAAAGTAGCAGACAGATGATAGGTCGCCTGGCCACTGATAATGGTTGGAAATTTAAAGTAAAATAAGTTTAGAATCCATCAAATTATTTGAATCGTATGCACATAAATTTATTTCTCGACACTAATTTTTTTTTTTTCCTTAGCACTTTGTCTTACTACCCATTCGGGTTATACGCATATGTACTAATTACGCAAATGTATTAGGGATAAGGAAGGTTTTATTTAGATGAATTGCACCCACATTTGCGTGGAGAGAGAGAGCGGAAAGCTATCTAAGGAAAATCACCCTCAGTGCACCCGACCGGAATCGAACGCCAATCTCCCACTGTTCGCTAGTTTAGTCTAACTCGAGAGTAGCGGTGTTAGACCACGTGGCCACCAAAAAAGGTTTGACCCTATTGAAGCAGACATTAGAGGGCAAATATATATCATATATTCAGTACTAGCAATATCTTTGTAAGTTTTCCTTTGATTGAATAACATATTTCTCATGGGGATGGAACTCCTTCAGAATAATCGAACCAACAAACCAATCATATGCTCAGATTTATCCCCGTGGCCAATGAAGTGGGGAGATTAACCTTAGGTTAAAGGAGCCCCAATTTGAACTCAGGATCCGGTTCTAAATAGTCTTAGATTTCATTTTCTTAAGTCAACAACTTGAAGGTTGGTTTGATGTGATTTCTATCCATCCAGAGCTGGGAATGCACGCACAGACTTTTGGCTGGTTAGTGCTGCCTGAACCATCTGGTAAAAATCCCAGGGGAGTCCAGTAAGTGTGGTGGTTCCTCATAGCCTTCCAAACGGAATTTCTATGAGCGAGAGTGAAAGCGCCTTCCAATTTTGCAGTGAAAGGTATTTTAACATGCCTTCAAAGGTTATTTTACATGCCTCAATCAACATAGGAGCGACGGCTTTACTTCCCCTCCGAAGGAAGTTGTGCTACTGTTTGTATCGCTCAAGAAGAATCCGTTGACCCTGGTTGGGTTTTAACCGACGGACAACGGGTTCTCAGTTGAGCGTTTTACTTAAATACCACAGAGTTCGACCCTAATTTTCATATTTTCATAGAAAGGAGTTTTTAGTAAATTCAAATATAATTTATACGGCAAACATTGATAATGTTACAATATTTAATTGTTATTTTATAGTTATTGATAGAACCTGTTAAAGGTTTCAGCTGTAAATCAAATGACTTGGCGTATGATTACGTAAAAGTAGATCTAGTAACTTTTCTAGCTGTGCGATAGGGTTAATAATATACCAATTGGACTGCAGAATGTTATATCTGTGTAATGATTGATTTATTATTATATCTAGAGAGTTCAATGGTTGGCGCTAAGTTAGGGTTTGTTGTACAAGGTTAAAAGTTAGCTGTAAGTATGATGTTAAACATAAGCAAATCTTAATGAATCTAGCATTTTTTTAAACCTTTCTTGTATTTTTGTTTTCATTGTTTTATTTAACATAGGTATCATTAATGACCAAGTTTAAGAGGGAGTGTGCACAAGGATGGCATTTAAGGTGGTACGGAACTTGGAATGGAATGCGGGTGAACGCTAGTTGTTTTTTTTATGCAGATATATAGCAAAAATAATTTTAAACTGAAATAAATAAAATATTGCTCTATTAGATACTCTTTGTTTAGTTTTATAAATTGTTAAATATTATCAATTATAAATATTTGTCAAGCCCTGGATGCTGAATTAGACTGCCCAGGTTGGATTCCCGGCTGGTACCATGGGATTTTTCTCGAAAGGGGATAATTCCCATATTCATCAGGGTTTGATTAATTAGGCTTAAATTAGGTTTAAGAGTTCTACTGGTTCCACGACCACATACTCACTATCACCATCATCTCATCTCACCGGGACATAGAAAGAGCCTTCACGGAAAGAATGTAATATTAGTACATTCGGTTATCTCCTGGGCAACGATACATTAGTACTGGATAATCTTTCTGCAATCTTGGATACAGATTTATGAAGCCCAGACACGTTATTACTCTTATTACAAGTTAGGCTTCGGCCAGACAGACAAGCGTGCGAGCGAGTGACTTGGTGGCCAAACTGGCGAGCAAGCACGTGATTAGCAAATAGCTCTCGATAGTTGTTGACTAGGAGGCTCTGAATCTTGGCTCAGTGAACTGAGGGTGGTTTTTTACAAGATTTATTGTTGTGGTTTTCCCATAATCTCTCCACGCTAATGGTGGTTATTATTTGTAAAGGCAAACTTTGATTATAATATTGAAGTATTTTAAATTATCAGTTTTACATATATATAGGTGTGGTTTATGATCTTACCAATTAAATTAGGCCGTCAGTAGCAAGTGTGCTAAACCTTTCGATAGTAATAAAAATTTCAAAATGAGAAGTTTTCCTACCCCTCAATGAACCAACATACAATAATATTGCCTAGCTCCTGTAAACTAGACTGTACCGGATTGAGAGCGCGTGCTTGAAAAATAGAACCAGTTCTATCTTTAAGGAGGGTGACCTGGTGGTCTAGGGGTAAGGTGTCAGACTTCTGTGCTGGCGGCCGGGGTTCAATCCTCGGTCCCGGCACAGATTTATCTGATTACCAAACCCTTCCTTCACCTCTGACAAGATATCTTGTGAATATGGGGAATGCCAGGCCTCCACCGTGGTTTGGATTCCACGTTAAACTGTAGGTCCTTCATTTCATCTCACAATCACCCTACCATTACACATTAGCGTAAGTGCGTATAACCCGAAAGGGTAGTAAGACACGGTGCTAAAAATTATAATAATAATAATAATATCTTTAAGGCGCGCGCGCTCAGTCGCTCGCTCCAGTGTAGCCAACTCTCATTACAACCAATGTGTTCTATTCTATATTTTAGTCGCTCGCCCGGTCTGGCCATCCCCTTACGGTGGGCAGGACGTGCAAATCGAATGAAAGAAACTACAACCGCGTTCAAGGTATTGATTGAATGGCAAACCTAATAAGAAGAGACCACGGGGAAGACCTAGGCGCATATGAGAGGATAACATTAGAATGTACCTTAAAAATATATGGCCTGAATATATAATAATAAGCTCAAAATAAGGTGTAATGAGGTAAATTGAATAGAACTAATGCAAAAAAGTAGGGAGTTTACTTTAACAAATGCGATAATGAACTTCCGAGTTCCTAATGCAATATAATTAGCACTAAAAATATTATATTCTTAAGGTTTAATTTGTATTTAATTTCTTATAAAAAAAATAATCCTAACTATACTCTCCTTACCAAATAGATACACCATTCATTTTCAGAAAAGAAATACGCGTTGAATATTTTGTATTTGCCACTTCGCTGATTATTTTGTGATAGCTGCCATTATTATCTCGCTACAAGTGTGTCTAATGAACTAAGTAGGAAAACATCGCCCCTTGTGTTTGGGTCACCCTACTTAGTGATTACTGACCTAGTTTTGAGTGCGTCACTACGCCTCCTTCACTTGATGACTTAGATAACTAAAGCTCATTTGAACAAAGAGATTGAGATTCTTCTGAGTGACTACATGAATATCTAAATAGGATTCTGGAGTACATTTTAACATGAAGCCTGGTACCACATGTTTTCAAACTAGAATATGAACGGCTACTTACTGAAATTGTACAGATCTAACTTGTGTACTTGATTTATTATATTATATACTGTACATTTTATTGTAAATAATATATCAAAAGCGCACTATTATTTGTAGTCTCAGAGCCACATATGGCAACACCGCTTATTGCTTATTTCACGAACGACACATCTCTATTTCATTTTGGGTTGTATTATGTTTGCATTTCAACCCAATCTAACCCAGTCTAACCTTGTAGTTTTATTATTTTATTGTAATTATTGTAACTAGTAAGAGGGTTGTTATCAATACATTTTTGCCCATGTTGCCACGTTAGACAGTTGTTTTTCCCTCGCGCGCTTTTTAAATGAGGTTTTTTCCTCTTGTAAATGTTCTGTCTTTTATGAAGGAGCATTCGATTAAACCCGCTTTGGTGGCCGAATGGTCTAAAGCATTACTCTCGAAGTAGACTAGACTGCCTATGGAAGGGAGGTTGTAGCTCGACTTATGGACGGATGTACTGAGGGCGCTTTTTACAAACTAGTTTTCCATTCTACCTTCACGCAAATGAGGATACACTTCCTCTAAATTCAACCTTACACATCTCAAACTCCACAGCGTATTTAATTTATATGCGTACAACCTGGACAGGTAATAAGATGGGGTGCAAAAAAAAATACATTCTTACATTTATAAAAATAATCTACAACATGCTCATTCAATATATTAAAAATAAAAAGTATAATATATCTTGGACCACTTGTGTGGATTAGTGGATATAGTTCTTGGCTACAGATCCAAAGGTCCTTGGTTCAATCCCTGGAGTTTGTTTGTCCGTGAAGCAGTGGGTATGGAACAGGGTCTAACTCAGCCTCGTGAGGGTAGTTGAGGAGATTCTTGGATAAATAAGTAGCTGCCCTGATCTAGAAAACTGAGAGGATTATTATTATATATTATTAGCACCTCGTCTTACTACCCATTCGGGTTGTACACACTTACGCTAATGTGTAATGGTAGGGTGATTGTGAGATGAAATGGAGGATCTACAGTTTAACGTGGAATCCGAACCACGGTGGAGGCCTGGCATTACACATATTCACAAGTTGTGATTAATACACTTCTTGTCAGAGGTGAAGGAAGGGTTTGGAACTGAGAAGCTCTAAGTCTCATTGTTCTGACCACATGACAACCTCTATTCACAAATGCTGGCTCTATTTTTGCCAACATATGGCGGTTGCTCGGTCGGTATAGCCTGCTTGTTGGCTAACGCCATGGAATTGTTTTTAAATAGCGCTTGACCTACATTCTTGATGTGATACGCCTTAATTAATTTTCACACTTTTTTTAATTTGGAATTTATATATTAATCTTAATACCTGTTGATATTATACGCTTACGTAGTAATTATTTTAACGCGTTAGATATGAGGAAGGTTGAATTTAGAGGTTGTGTACCCACATTTGCGTAGAGGGAAAGTAGAAAAACATTTAGGAAAAATCATCATAAGTACGCCAGATCGGGACTTAAACTCCGATATCCCCGTCGACGGTGGTCTAGTCTATTACAAGAGTAGCGCCTTTGACGATGCGGCCACCGAAACGGGTAATGGTCTATAGAATAATATACTAATAGCCCAAGAGGAATGGAAAGATAAATAAATAATATGGCACACCGCACAGTCTTTCTCCCGCTTTTATCTTAAAATAGACATTTACTAAAAACTCGTCAGATTTGTGAAATGAAATTATAGGGCTATACATTGTTGTAGAAACACTACACCAAAGATCATAGATAAAATAATATACAATGTTACTCACACAATGGCATTAGGAACTAAGAAACACTGTTACAGAAATATTTAGAAAAAGAAACATCTTTGTCCACCAAAGAGCATTAGAATCAAATTCATTTTCGAAGATCTGAGTTAAAAGGTATATATATTTGATGATAACTCAGAAATTATTAATTTTATTAAAATAATAGCAATCCCGCACGGCGTTGCCAGTCACCCACTATGGTATAAGAATTATAAAAGCGCCCCCTTACCCCCCCACCCCGCCCTCGGTGCCAAATTTGCCATGAGAATTTAACTATAAGATTAACAATATTTTCTTCAATTTTTTTTAAATATGCCTCATTAAAAAGATAATTAAAAATTTTAAAAGAATCTGGCTTTGGGGTGTATTCGGACCCCCTTCCGTCCACCTATGTTAAAAATGCCAGACCTCCACGTGCCGTAGATTTGGCTATCATCGCACACAAACAAACACTTCCTTTTTTTATTATTATAGGTATTTCAATTAAAATATTTTTATCTTTAATATTACTACAATTTTACAATAAGTTATTTTATATCTCAATAAGTTGCGGAGAAATTATGAAAAATGGTAAATTTCCCTCATTTAAAATAACCTCAAAATGATTTTCATGAGAATATGAGAGTTGCCATCTTTTTTATAATAATAAACAGTCTCTAGATATAACATTTTAACAAAATCGTTAGAGATAATTCCGTGAAAATCGATATTTTTCTATCTTTGCCCTTCAGTAAACTAGTCTTAATTTTAAGGTTAGATATCTAATTCCAAAAACCCCTCGGGGGGACATTATGGAAACACCAGTGATAAAGTTTTAGCCAGATCGGTAAAATAGTTTCGGCTCTAGCTTGAGGTACAGACAGACAGACAGACAGACAGACGACATTGCGAAGACCACCATGGTTTCATATGGTATTTTATAAAAATTTCGAGTTTGATTTTTTTTAATAATTACATTACTTTCTCTCCAAGGTGTCGAGAGAAAGAAAAAACGTGCAAAAATGCAGACTTTCCCAGATACGTAAGCTAAAATTATTATTATTAGATAGCTCAATGGTAGAACATTGGTGCCCTGAGTCAAAGATTAAGATCTCCATCGATTCCTGTGTCCAAGTATCAATTTACAACTATATTTAAATAAATTTTTTATTTTGTTTTTGTTTGTGTAAGTACTTGTATGTTTTTAGATTTTAAAAATTCAATCAACTAAATTTTTGAAAAAAGAAAAATTCTTAGGAAAAGGAAAATTTGTTTAATAATTTAGTGGGGTTTGCGAGGAGGGGGGGGGGTAGTGTATTTAAAATATTTAAAGTGTAGCACTAGCTAAAAATTTGTGTTAATTTAGTAGCACTTCGATATGACTAAATTTGGTCATTAGTGCTTTCATGGGCGGGTCCACGTTTTTAGAGCTAAAAAGATCACACCGTATTGCAGCCGTATCTAAAGGAAAGGAATCTTTAATATTGAAGTTTACGCAAAAAGGAAAGAAGAAATAACTTAATGTATCCTATATTTTGTTTCTTATAAAAGATTGTCACTTTTTTACTGTGGTTTGGTAGCTAGGCGGTCAGACTGATAAAAATAAGTCAAATTGTCACAGGAAGAGCTATATCTGACAGCGAGAAAGGTCACTAGATCTACTTCATATAATTTCGTAAAGCCATATGAGCTGCAGCTGTCACTTTGGATAGATATTATCAATAACAATAAAAAACTAATATATGGTGTTAAAAAGTTATCATAATTGGAATTTAAAAAAATGTTAATGTTACAAATAAAGGCTATTTCTTTAAAAATAAAATTGGACTATACACAAGAATGATGATAGCCTGTAATAGAGTATCAACACATTTATTATTTCAAGGTCATCTAGGAAGAGAATATACGAATTGAATGAGTTGTTTTTTTAGCACTGCGTCTTACTACCCATTCGGGTTATACGTTTATGTATTAATTACGCTAATTGATTTAGGGATTAGAAGGTTATATTAATAGGAAATGTACTCGCATTTGCTTGGAGAGAGATTGGAAAACCATTTTGCAAAAACCCACCCTCAGTACACCCGACCGAGATTCGAACCTCGATCTCCTCGTCCTCGGAAGTCTAGTCTACGGCAAGAATAGCGAATTGGACCACGCGTCCACCGAAGCGGGTGGTAAGGTTATAATTAGGGATGTGAAAAAAGGATTGACATTTTACTAATATCAATATTTTCCTTTCGATACTAGTATTTTTACTCGATAATTTTTCTCTGATACTTTTACTGATATTAGTACTCACACTCCGGTATCGGATCAGTATCGAAAGAAAAACTTTTGTAGCTATATTCAATCATGCTGAGATTAAATGTTTATTATGGCTAAAGAAGGGTACAAAATAAATTTAAACAATATATTACTAATCATGTTTAGCTATTAAATAAACTTCTATCAGATAAATTTTCATAGACATTTTAATTATTATTAGCACCGCGTCTTACTACCCGTTCGGATTATACGCACTTACGCTAATGTGTAATGGTAGGGTGATTGTGAGATGAAATGAAGGACCTACAGTTTAACGTGGAATCCGAACCACGGTGGCGGCCTGGCATTCCCCACATTCACAAGATGTCTTGTCAGAGGTGAAGGAAGGGTTTGGAAATCAGATAAATCTGTGCCGGGACCGAGGATTGAACCCCGGCCGCCAGCACAGAAGTCTGACACCTTACCCCTAGACCACCAGGTCACCCCCATAGACATTTTGAAAATTGGTGTAGTAAAACCTTTTATAATATCCATCATAAAATACTATCACCATACCTTCCAAGTTTCAACAAATAACATAGACGTGATAGACCCACATATAGGCCTACTATAATGTGGTTAAATCATTATAATTTTCATTGTTTAAATAAATATGAAGTTACAATTATTATTATTATTATTATTATTATTATTATTACTATGTAAAAGTTGAAATTATTACTTGATAAAAACAATATTTTTCCAGATTAAAATTTCGATATTGATACTTACGGTTATCAATACTTTTCTTTCGATACTAGCACGCTATCGATATTTTTCTTTCGATACTTTAAGTGAGTACAGTATAAATATTTTTCTTTCGGTACGACATCCCTAGTTATAACTGAAGACTTGCTGTGACGTTTGCTTTTAAAAATTTTTGAATGGCAACTGTATTTATACATTACAAATATTCCACTTCTTTAGCGTTTTTAATTGGTTTAAAAGTGAGGCATAATATCAAGCTGTGAAGTTTATGTTTGTAACAATACGCAATAATAAAAGAATAAGGCATTAAAAGGATGAACTTGATAAAAGAAAGTGGATATAAGATAATTTAAAACAGTAGTTCCCAACCTTTTACAGCCTTGGTAGATCATCAAATTCCTACCACCACCCCTCCTCTATTTTTTAGGAAAGTTATAAAATATCTTTTAAGAAAAATCGCTCTTTAATAACATTTTTATATATTTGGACAGCAAATTGATATAAGAAAAAATACTTAAAATTGGTGTGATGGTTGACACTGTTTCGTTTTAACCAGTTCTTTAATATTCGGTTTAATGTTTGACAGAGCACATAACAAATCACTTTCCACACTAAGTAGACGGTGGTGTTTAGTTCTTTTGAGAGTCTTGAGTGTAAAATTCCGTGGTGTTGCACGTGGCCGCAATGGTAGAAAGGAAAAGTTGGAGGAGGGGTAGAATCTGAGGCTTTCGGGCTTGAAAATAAACACGTGCATGGGCAAAAGTGTCTTACTCTTTGGTTGGTCACCTGATTCCTTACAACCGCTAAGCAATGTTGCCAATACTGCGAGGAAAAAAATATCTCTTACCTTGTAGAAGTGATTGAAACAAAAAATCTTCAATTCTTTGATTTTTAACTTTATTTCCGAATTGGCCAATGCCCCCTTGCCTTTAGAAGTAATTCCTCCAGGGGGTCGCGCCCCTCAAGTTGGAAACCACTGATTTAAAACATTTACGTTATGTTTAGCTTGTTTGTTTTGCTAACAAATACTACATTGTGCATTTATCAAATTTTTAAATGAGGCCTTTCAAAATGGGTGCTAAAGAGTGTATTTAATTTTAATAATATCACTGGTACTTAAACAAATTAGTTTAAAACAAATGAGAACAAATGTTTACTGAAGTTGAGATTTCTGAAAGATTAGTTTGTTTAGCTCTGAGGAAAGCAAAGAGCTGGCACATCCGCCTCTATGGTCGAGTGGTTAGGGTGCTGGCCTCTAATGAATAGACCTAATTAAAATTTAGTAGCCCCTGTACACCATACTTGAATGGATTTTTATTAATTGCCTAAAGTAGGCTCTTAGCCATGTTAGAAAGGAAATATATATATATATATATATAGACTATTAACACCACGTCTTACTAACCTTCCAGGTTATCCGTTTAGCTACTAATTGCACTAATGGTTTTAGAGATTAGGAAGGTAATATTTATTTGAAGTGTACCCCCATTTGCGTGGAGGGAGAGAGAGGAAAACTATTTTTGGAAAACCACTCTCATTACACCCAACCAAGACTAGAGCCTCAATCTTTCCGTCATCGGCAGTCTATTCTACTGCGAGAGTAGCACGTTAGACCATGTGGCCACAGAGGTGGGTGAAAAAATATTTAAATAGTGATACTTTACAAAGCGAATTCAAACAGATTGGGAATAATTCATTCCAATTTGCGAACTGTAGAGTATTGAAGTACATACTAGACTTATGATAGCGGAATATTGGAGTTGTTTTTGAGATATTAAGTGTTAATACCCGGATCTATCAGCATACCGACTAAGGTGCCAGTCTTGTCTGGTTTAGTTTGCCAGTGATGGCGAGGTTGAAGTCCAAATTCCGACTGGGAATATTGAGGTGTTATTTCTTACTCTATCTATCTCCTCCAAGAAAATGAGGGTATATTTAATCTAATGTTCCACATTCCTCAATCATATTTATTTGATTTAAATAGACGAATAGGCTGAATGGGAAGTAATCTTATTTTGAGAACAAAAAAAAGTTCTGATTTATTTGGAATGATTTTATTTATTGAGATACTCAGAGAATATTGCCATAGACATATATCAATCTCTATTATATAGCTGCCCAGATTATGTATGTCTATAATTACCACAGCCTCTAGCGGCTTATAAGATTGTACAACTACCACAGACTCTGGAGGTCTAAAAGATTGTACAACTACTACAGCATCTAGAGGTCTAGAAGATTGTACAACTACCACAGACTCTGGAGATCTAAAGGATTTTAGAACTACTACAACCTCTGGAGGTTTAAAAGATTGTACAACTACCACAGCCTCTGGAGATCAAAAAGATTGTACAACTACTACAGCCTCTGGAAGTCTAGAAGATTGTACAACTACCACAGCCTTTGGAAGACTAGAAGATTGTACAACTAGCACAACCTTTGGAGGTCTAGAATATTGTACAACTACCACAGACTCTGGAGGTCTAAAAGATTGTACAACTACCACAGCCTCTGGAGGTCTAAAAGATTGTACAACTACCACAGTTTCTGGAGGTCTAAAAGATTGTACAACTACCACAGTTTCTGGAGGTCTAAAAGATTGTACAACTACTACAGCCTCTGGAGGTCTAGAATATTGTACAACTACCACAGCTTCTGGAGGTCTAGAAGTTTGTACAACTACCACAGCCTCTGGAGGTCTAGAAGTTTGTACAACTACCACAGCCTCTGGAGGTCTAGAAGATTGTACAACTACCACAGCCTCTAGAGGTCAAGAAGATTGTACAATTACTACAGCCTTTGGAGGTCTAGAAGATTGTACAACTACCCCAGCCTTTGGAAGTTTAAAAGATTGTACAACTACTACAGCCTCTGGAGGTCTAGAAGATTGTACAACTACTACAGCCTCTGGAAGTCTAGAAAATTGTACAACTACTACAACCTATGGAGGTCTAGAAGATTGTACAACTACTACAACCTATGGAGGTCTAGAAGATTGTACAACTACTACAGCCTTTGGAGGTCTAAAGGATTGTACAACTACCATGGCCTCTGGAGGTCTAAAAGATTGTACAACTACTACAGCCTTTGGAGATCTAGAAGATTGTACAACTACTACAGCCTTTGGAGGTCTAGAAGATTGTACAACTACTACAGCCTCTGGAGGTCTAAAAGATTGTATAACTACTACATCCTCTGGAGGTCTAGAAGATTGTACAACTACTACAGCCTTTGGAGGTCTAGAAGATTGTACAACTACTACAGCCTTTGGAGGTCTAGAAGATTGTAGAACTACTACAGCCTCTGGAGGTCTAAAAGATTGTACAACTACCACAGCCGCTAGAGATCTAGAAGATTGTACAACTATCACAGCCTCTGGAGGTCTAGAAGATTGTACAACTACCACATACTTTAGAGACTAATAATATTGTACAACTACCACCAACACACCTAAATACATTTCTATCTCTAAAAATTAATGAAAATATATATAAATCAATTTGTCCGCTTAAATTCTCTTCAGTAGAGGATACAGGGTTAGGTTAGGACAAGGAACTAAGTATACTAACTTATATTTAGAAAAGAACGTGGAGTCTTCGAGTGGACAGTGGCAGATGGCGTATCCCTTCCCGTTCTGCCTTGTAACCAAAACAAACTGACATCAGCACCCACGTCGACTGCTCTCTCGTACTAGGTTATTTCAGTCAGGCGGACCATGGACACTCTTTGGAGCAGATCCATTTGCTTTGGAGAGAACTCTTTTGTTTGATAGCCTTTATCTACTACATTTAAATAAAATTCGAAAAATTAAAAAAAA
>CABFVZ010000298.1:429807-478566 GCA_902151445.1 Timema monikensis | reverse complement strand
ATATAATTCCCTCCCTCTTAAAATATTTTTTTAGCACCGTGTCTTACTACCCGTTCGTGTTATATACTTATGTACAAATTATGCTAGTGGTTTCAGGTATTTGGAAGGCTATATTTAGAGGAAGTGCACACATATTTGCATATATACACACACACACACACACACACATATATATATATATATATATATATCTTTTCTTTAAATACTTTTTTCCCTCTTAAAATACTTATTTTAAGCACCGCGTCTTATTATTATTATTATTATTATTATTATTATTTAGCACCGCGTCTTAATACCCGTTCGGGTTATACGCTTAAGTACTAATTACACTAATGGATTAGGAATTGGGAAGGTTGAATTAAAGGAAGTGAACTCGCATTTGCGTGGAGGGAGAGTGGTAAACCATTTAGGAAAAACCACCCCCAGTTCACCCGACCGAGATTCGAATCTTGATCTCCCCGTCCTCAGCAGTCGGGCTCAACACGACAAGCGCGTTAGCCAACTACCGCGTCTTATTACCCGTTCGGATTATACGCTTATATATTAATTACGTTAATGGTTTAAAGGATTAGGAAGGTCATATTTAGATGAAGTCCGCCCTCAGTAAACCCGACTAAGATTCGAACCTCGTTCTCCTCGTCATCGGTGGTCTAGTCCTCTGCGAGAATAGCGCGTTAGACCATGCGGACACCGAAATGGTTTTCTTAGTACTTGATTGTAGGATTTTTTATTTATATCCAGCGGAACCTCATTTATCCTTCCCTCATTGATTCGTATTTCTGGTTTATCCAGACCAAAATTTTGTATTTATTATGGTGGTGAAACTTCTGAGTGACCGTGCCGCTCGTAAACGCCATTCAAAATTATTACAACAAAACCTTACTCATTATTTTATGAGTGAATAGTATTAGTAATATTTTTTTTAAGTGTTCATAATTGTTTATTGTGAAGATAAATGTTGAGTTTTAGTAATGTGCATTGTTTTAATGAAGTTTTCTTATAGTGTACCCAATTATCTGTATTTTCGTCAGATAGGCCGGTACTTTAATAAATACATACTCTTTAGAGTATTTTACATTTTTTTTACGTCCATTACTGTTTCCAGCCTACGGCTTGGGTCAGTTTTTTTTTATTAGAGTCATATATTTTCCACTAATGACTTGCTAGGCTTGTCGTAGCTTCATATGCCTTATAACTAAAGACTAGGACAGGCACAACATCCAGTCCCCTGCCCTTAATTCATCACTGTGCTAGTGTAAACTCTCATCTCACCAATGATAGCTTTTCAGCCATGCCGGGAATCGAACCTGGGAACCTTAGTTCAAGAGACAGAAACACTACCGAATAAGCTAAGGGGTTGGATCGAGTATTTCTCAGACCCACATAAACATCTGGGAAAATGTCTGTTTTTATATATTTTAAATACACATTAATGATTTTAAATATATAGCCTCAAATAGTTCAAACAGACTTGTTTCGGTGGGCACGCAGATTAAACGTCAGGCTATTCTGGTATGGTTTGCCTATACTATGGAGGTCAGGGTTCAAATTATATCCAGGTGTACAGAGGTTAGTTTTTCCTAGATTGTCCCCCACATTACCCTCACACAAATGATGATACATTTCCTCTAAATTATATCTTCCCCATACTTTATTCACTAGCATGATTAAAATGTGCATAGTCCAGACGTGAAATGAGATTTGATGCAAAACACAGAAGTTTAGAATCTTCACAGAACTTTTCTTTGTACATTCCTTCATGAATGCAGTATCAATTGAGAGTTTAATTAAGTCTTTTATACAAAAATGGCTTCTCTTTTTCCTTTTAATTTTCTAAATCATACCCATAGTTTCCAAATAACACTCTTCTACATTTAAGCTGTAAGACGTGGTTCTTGTAAATATCCCCAAATTTTCTTACGAACGGACATATGACAGCTAGGAAAAAGTTACCAGTTCTACTAATAATATACAAAACAATAATTTTACCGGTTGTCAATGGGTGTGAAATGTGATATCTTACCTTACATAACGCAAAGAAATGTAGGGTTTTAGAAAACAAGGTGCTTAGGAAGATATTTGGTCCCAAAAGGGATAAGGCTACTGGGGAGTGAAGAAGTTTACACAATGAGTTACATACCCTGTGCTCATCACAAACTAATAAAGTATCGTATATTACTGTGGACAGGACATGCAGCGTGAATGGAAGAATCTAGAACCGTGTTCAGAGTATTGACTGGTAAACCCAATGGTAAGAAACCATTGAGAAGAACTAGACGGCAGACACAGATGGGAGGATAACATTAGAATGAACCTGAAATAGATATGGTGTAATGAGGTGGACTGGATAGAACTAGCTCAAGATAAGGAAAGGGTGTAATGAGGTGGACTGGATAGAACTAGCTCATGATAAGGATAGGTGGCGTACTTTTGTAACTGCATCAGTGAACTTTCGAGTTCCTAATGTAATAGAGCAAGTTCTACTTTCATGTAATCATATTTCAATTTATGCAATCCTAATTTGTCATTTTTATTATATTATATTATTAATACCCATAAAATAATACTAATAATAAAGTAAAATATAAATCATTGTAGTCAGCAAAAATATGTGTTTTCTAAAAGGAGCTATAAGTGTCCATTTGAAAAAAAAAAAAAAAAATCGTGCTAACAATATAGTTATTTATTTTTATTTATTTAGTTGGGGTATTTAGAATGCACTTTCTGAACCGACTGATTTTATCAAGACATGATAATTTCTATTAGCGAGCGTGAAATTGCATACCAATTTTGCGGGGAAAGGTATTCTTACATATCTTCCACAATCGTTATGGGACCGACAGCCTCACTTCTCCTTAGAAGGAAGCAATGCTACGGACTTTTATCGCTCAAGGAAAACCCATTGCCCCCATCTGGGTTTGAACCCACGACAATTGAGTCCTGAGGCGAGTACTTTACCCCAAGACCACCGAGCTTGACCTCCAATACAGTTTTTTTTAGCACCGTGTCTTACTACCCGTGCGGGTTATACACCTATGTACTAATTACACTAATGTGTTTGGGTTTTTGGAAGGTTTAGTTTAATTTAGAGGTACTGCACTCACATTTGCATAAAAGGAGTGTGTAAAACCATTTAAGGAAAACCACCGTCATTGCACCCGACTGGGATAGAACCCTGATCTCTCAGTCTTTGGAAGTCTAGTCTCACACAAGAGTAACGCATTAGACCATGCAGTCACCGAAGTGAGTGTACAGCACAATTAATATTTATGCCTCAGTACAATAATTTAGATAGTTGATTAAAAGTTTCTCAAGAAAAATCTGAGTGTTCTTTCTTAAAAGGTAGTTTCAGCGATATCTGAGTGATCTAAGGCATTTCTCATGACACTTGGTGTCAGAAGGTGGAGAGTTAAATGTTTGAATCCTGGGAGGATGCTCTGAAAGCTGTTTTTTGAAATACTATTTTCATTATGGCTATCTCATTATCTTTCTATGCTAATGTGAGTGCATTTTATCTCAGCTAACTTACTCATAGATTAGGTATTAAATAAATATTGTGTGTGTTTAGCACACAAATTAACATATTATAATCAAGAATAATATAAATAATGTTTTTTCAGAAGATTTTGAATAAATAAGTTGTATAGTTATAAAACGTATTTTATCAATACATTTTGTACATGCAAATTAATAAAACACATAGATATTTTTTCATGTATAATTGATTTTAGTAATGAATTAACTTTTATTAGTAGGCCTATGGATGAGTGTAAATCTGCCAATATACATGTATCTTTAAAGTAATGAACTCTATTTTAACCTTGTAGACGCCGTTGTTTTATTTATCGCAAGCACTTGAATTCAAGACTATAAAATGTTTAATCAATCAAGTTTAATAACTATTTTTTTATTTTTATTAAACTGGGGAAGAAATGGACGAGACTCCAGTTATCTGTCACAAGTTCCCCTGGAGAAAATATTATTTTAGACCAGGTGGATGCGTGGCTATTGTTTTGTAGGTTTTTTTTTATCTTAAAGTCTTTTCTGCCTTGATTATTTTCCAAATAAATCTATAAATACCACTCTAATTTATAATTGATACAGTTTTTATTTATAGGATTGAGTTTATATTTTAACCCAAGTTCCAAGTCCTTCACATATATATTTGCAAAGTAAATAATAAAAATAAACATTTTTTTAACAAAATTTCGATGGATGTTTTTTCTAAGCTTTATTTAAGTGTCGATAATACAGTGTAGATAAGTAATTGTGTGCATTGGTACAATGGCAATGTTTCTTATACAGTAATTCCTTGACTTACACGGATTCGAGTAATCCGGATTTGTATGTATGCAATTGCTAGGCCTACTTGACTTATGACTAGCAACATTTAGACACATGAAGTTTGAAAGAGTGAATGGAAATGGTGTTTAAATTGAACGAATGAATGAATGAACGATTTAGATGCCATTAAATTGTAGGATTGGTTCCCATGAGGTAGATGGTTTGATAAACTGGAAAAATGCGCTAGGTTGCTTTTTTTTTAAGGTTGGGAAGACTTTTTTTTCCTTGTCATTGTGTCTCACCTGTTCACTCACAATATGTAGTAGTTATGCTAGTGGTTTTAGAGATAAGGAAGGTTATATTTATAGGAAGTGTACCCTCATTTGCATGGAGGGAGTGTGGAAAACCACACTCAGTACACCTGACTGAGATTCGAACCTTGATCTCCCCATCATCTGGAGTCTAGTAGACTGAAAATATACGACTTAGACCATGCGGCCATTGAAGTGGGTAGGTTGGGAGTTAATAGTTTATTTATTTAAATCTTTTATAGGCCTATCTGCTGTTTATAATATAGAGATTTTTAAATTATGGAAACTAGAAAAATTTATAAAATTTATATTTATAAAGCACACCTTGATAATAAAACAAACCTGAAACCTTTCGATAGCTATCCAGCTTCCTCCTATGACCAGGTATATATACCACTCATTATTTAAAGACAAGAGTCTTTTATGGAAATGTGAGATGATAAGCTAATTAATAGTGATCAGTTTTCACAAATACTATTCAGATATATTGAAAAATAACAGCTAGACACAAGAATAGAACCATGCCACACTAAGCTAAATATATTCAGTTCATTATTTGTGTACAACTTTTTTATTTTAATATATATATATATATTTGAAAAATATTGGTGAGCTCATAATAACTGGTTTCAAACACTAAAATCATTATTTATGGGATATTTGCTATAAAAACCCTTATTAACCATATTTATTAAATTTTAATTCATAAATTAATAAAACTTTAACAAAGACAATAGTATATTTTGTTTTTCAATGAAAGTATTAGATAAGGTCCCCAACTATGCTTATTTTAGAAAAAACGTTAGCTAATTAAGATTGTAAAAATGGTTTTCCTGCAAAAAATAAAATGTTATAAACAACTTTCCATTCACTTGAACACCCTTAAATAACATGGGTGTTTGGGGAGATGATATCTATATTATTGAGCCAACGATTTAAATGTAGATCATTCATTATACTATTTGACAATTTAAGGGGCTATATACAAATGTTAACAATTTATCTTATAGCTCTAGTAAGGGGTTAAAATTATTTCACTTACATAACTATTGCGGTATTTATTAATCATATTTAAGGATATATTAATATATCACCCAAACTCTCCTTAATTTATTGACCAGACCTTTTGAGTACCTGATTCTGCTGACCATCTTTGCCAACTGTGTGGCCTTGGCTGTGTATACACCCTATCCAAATGCAGATTCGAATAGCACAAATCTTTCTTTGGTAAGTACTAGTACTAGATCTTGGTAACAAAATCTCATATAAATCTATTGAAATAAGTCTTTAAAACAGTTTTTAGCCAAATTTAGCAATCATTTTAAAACACAGTATTTCCACATATTTTATTATTGTTTTAATTTGCACTTTTTATAATCATGCAACCTCAGAGAAGTTCATAGTAATCTTTTATATTTATGACTAAATGATTTAATTACTTTTTAATTGCTTACAACTATCAAGATTTTCAATTGTTTCATATTTGGGCAACCCTTTACACCAAATGTGTGTCTCAAGACATATAACTTATACCCATTAAATGGGGTCATGGTGATAGTCTATTTGGGCATCATGTTTTATCAAAGTATTTAAATTAATTCAAAATTTTGCCCCTCTATCAATAATGCAATGTTGTATCAAGATCAGCAAGCCCTAGGATATAGTAAGATAATTTTCTATCCCTGTTGCTGCTACACAAGATCATATTAAGCGGAAGAGTAAACAAAACATGCCACACTTTACGAAAGGGCACAACGATCACCACAAACTCTACTTGCACAGTTTGTGCATGTATCCACACACCAAGGTGGATCCATACAAAACATTCAGCGTGAAAAACTTAATTACCATAAGTCGTAACCCCTCAAATGTATATATTTACAACCTTGAGCAAACCCACTATACTAACGTTGGATGTTAAGCTACTCTCTGTTTCCTACCATTGTTTGACATGAAATCACCTTACAACCAAAACAATTATCTCCAAGCCCGGACTAAATGTATTACTGGATTAATAATTGTATCTTGAATTTACATTTATCAAATGTATGTCTAATGCAGGTGTGTGATTTTCCATAATTGCAGGAAAAGATTGAAAATGTGTTTTTGGGAATCTTCACGGTAGAGTGTGTAATGAAGATAGTAGCATATGGTTTATTCGCCCATCCTGGAGCGTACCTGCGAAATGGATGGAATTTATTAGATTTTACAATTGTAGTAATAGGGTGAGTTTTAAATTCGTCATAATAATGAAATGTGTTTTTATCAGGTCTAATTATAAAAATAAAAACATGTTTTGATTGCCATGCTGTAAGAAAACTTTTTTATTTTAATAAGTTTTGAGCAAACATATAGTTATCAGATTTTGTACAGTAAATAGTTTTTCACAATACAAAATAAATGAGTATGTTGTTATGCTTTTGAAAAAAGTACCACAATAAACATTAAATATATTATACCACTTATAAATGCGATAAATAATTGTTTGTTCGGTGAGGTCAGAGTTATCAACCATTGAAACATGTTTCAAATAAGTTTGCATTAATATGGTATGTAATACAATGGTTTGTTTAGCAGAACATTAGTGCATTGTCAATACAAGTAAGAGATTTTATTTTATAAACTAACAAACTTCTTAAATTTGTTGAACTAGTGAACTCACCTGATGTAAAGTAAAATAAATTGGATGTAATAGTGAGGATATTCACCTGGTAGACTCTTTCAAAATATGTAATGAAATATGATGTAGGAAAGAGACTTTTTAGAAAAAGTAAACATAGCACTTATATAGGGAAAATTTTTTAGAAAATTATAAAAATAAGACACTTATAAAATGTTGATAGATAGGCCTACTGATAATTATTGCTCAAGTCATCAGTAATTTTTGACACAATCTACTATATAGTTGAATTAGCTTTATAAATTATTCCTAAAAAATAAGTTTTTTTTATTCCATTATTATTATTATTACATGAGTTTGAAACTAGTATCCACATTGTTCAATCAAGTTCCCATTGTAAGTTTACAAATGTGACAAATATCAATTGCCAATTTTATAACATTTTATTTGATAGCCACTATACAGCCTTAATTATTATAGCCTCCTTATTTACTCAAATGTTCACGTTGTTTGTTCTCGTATTCTAGCTTTCTTTGTTTTATATACATTTCTACCTTGATTCTGTTTGTTTTAGATTGATAAGTACAGTGTTATCACAAATAGTTAAAGAAGGACTAGATGTAAAAGCATTACGAGCTTTTAGAGTCCTTAGGCCGCTGCGCTTGGTTTCGGGAGTGCCAAGTAAGTGAAGCAGATTTGATTAAATGTTACAAGTCCTTTTTGATTTAATATATCATTGTATGATAAATATGTATGTTTATAATAAAATTATTCATTTAATTATTTAACACTTTCTTAACTAAACTAATTAAACTTTTTTTTAACACTGTGTCATATTACCTGTTCAGATTATATGCATATGTATTAATTATGTTAATGAGTTAGGGATGAGGAGGGTTGAATGTAGAGAAGTGTACCTACATTTGTGTGGAGGGAG
Organism: Timema monikensis; assembly: GCA_902151445.1. Taxonomy (NCBI): domain Eukaryota; kingdom Metazoa; phylum Arthropoda; class Insecta; order Phasmatodea; family Timematidae; genus Timema; species Timema monikensis. The sequence goes on along the minus strand of CABFVZ010000298.1, from coordinate 470,414 downwards.
AGTGTAAAACTATTTTGGCAAAAAAAGCTAAGTTTTGATATTATTTACTTTGTAAGGCTTTCATGAACTATATTATATTTTACTAATTTATTTGCTTTCTGTTTGTAGGTTTGCAAGTTGTGTTGAATTCAATTCTTCGTGCCATGGTGCCTTTATTACATATTGCTCTCCTGGTTTTGTTTGTTATTATTATATATGCTATAATAGGGCTGGAGCTATTCTCAGGGAAATTGCATAAAACATGTTACCATAATGTGACAGGTAAGATATAATTAGTCCTATTTATGGACACTTAGTTTACCCTGAAAGGTAAAGAGCTTACCTTGCTTGTTTCCTCTATGGTGCAGCTTACATGTAGGGATCATAGTAAACATGGTGTACCTATGTTTTAACTTAAACCAATTACCATAATTGACCCAATATTAACCCCGGATACCATTAACAACTCTAATTTTAATCTCAGCTACGATGGGAGCCCTTGGCTACTTTTTGAACTCTGGCTAAGAAAAATTGAAATTGAAATAAATGAAAACAGAAAAACTTCCCCTTTCTATCATTATGATTTTTTGTGTGACTCTCACCTATTCCAGCCTTTGTTCCATGATCTAATCCAACACCTTCCCCATTTCCAAGCTTCTAATTTTTGACCCAGCACCAGCATGACGTTTTTGTTTTTCTGGTTCATTTTTGTGTTGTTGTTTCATTTATTTCCACACTCCCAAAGCTGCTTTGAATTAATATTTGTCATTGCTATGCGTTTTGTCATACATAAACACTTATTGTTTGAAATTAATCGTAAAACTATGTTTTCTACTTGACATGGCTTTCATGCTATAAAAACTAATCAACGACTGAAGAATAGGGATCTCGGATATAGTTGAGTGACATGACCCTTTCACGAAGTTAAGTGTGGGAACTACTAGGAAAGCTCAGCTCAGAGTTGGAGTCAGGGGGGTTTGGAGTCAGGGGGGTTTGGAGACAGGGGGGTTTGGAGTCAGGGGGGGGGTTGGAGTCAGGGGGAGTTTAATAACGGGAAGAGGGATACAAAGAAAATTGCTTGGTGGGAGGCTATTAAATATTCTCGGAATACATGTGTCCCAGCTGCAAGTCAGCCAGGTCTTGAATAGAACCCCGGTTACTATTATTAACAACATTATTTTTCTATGCCAGATACAATTAGTCCTCGGCTGCTATTATGTCAAATACCTTGTCTACATTTCCACAATTAAGATTTTGAATTTTTTTACAAATAAATTAAACCATAACAATACATATAATCTAAAATTTATCTATATTTATTTTGTACTAAAAATATTTAACTTATTTAATCTTCGATTTGATATTAAATGGTTTTGAGTCTGGATATATGATTTGATTTATTTTGTTTGTAACTTTTAGGAGACATGATGCCTGATCCTCATCCATGTGGGGATAATGAAACTGGATTTATGTGTTACACTATTAATGTAAATATGGTGTGCAAAGATAATTGGATAGGCCCCAATAATGGAATAACAAATTTTGATAATTTTGGGCTTGCCATGTTAACAGTATTCCAATGTGTCACTCTTGAAGGTTGGACGGATGTTCTTTATTATGTAAGTAGATTCAATTAGATTTCCTAATTGCATGAGCTATACCATTTAAATATATTATTAAACATATGATTGTTGCAAACAAGAGACAATAATTGATATTTGTTGCATGAAACATGCGCCTTTGGTTGAACATATTACTACACTTGAGATATAGGACTTATTTTAAAAGGTGTACAAGTATATATAATAGGTTTAGGTTGAAGTTTTTGTTGATTAATATGTGATCCAAATCTTTTAAGCTCACTAAGAGGACTATTGAATATATAAATATAGTTTACATATATATTAAACTCAAGTTAGTATGATAAAAATTCTACAACCATTTGTTAGGTATGAAATAAAAATGGAAACCGGTATAATGTGAAGGATTCTAGATAGTTTTTGAATATATGTTATATTATTATTATTATTATTATTATTATTTAGCACCATGTATTACTACCCGTTCGAGTTATATGCTTGATTACTAACTATGCAAATGGATTAGGAATCGAGAAGGTTGAATTTAGAGGAAGGGAACCCACACTTGCGTCGAGGGAGAGTGGAAAACCATTTAGGGAAAAACCACCCCCAGTTCACCCAGCCGAGATTCGTACCTCAATCTCCCCACCTTCGGCAGTCTAGCTCATCATGAAGCAAGAGTGTTAGCCAACTGCGCCACCGAGGCGGGTGGTATATGTAATAATAAAGATTAAATACAAAAATTAATATATTCAACCAAATAATGCAAGAAAAGAGACTTAAATACAAAATATAAATTTATTTATAAAAATAATATAAAAAAAAAATCTGTATTCAATGGAGGGAAAATAGACAATTTTAAATTTTGTTGAGTACATATAATTAGGCCCTATAAAACCAAGTACCGAATAAAACCATTATTGAAACTTAAAATTAATTAGGTTACTATAATTTAACCAAGAGTGGCATAATTTTTTTAGGTGGAATTTAATATAATAAAGCTGTACAATTGTAAGGAAATAATTAGGATTTTTTTTTTTAATTTGTTAGCTCCAATAATCAAGAAATTTTTGTTGGAACTTCATTATAATTATATTTTAGACATATTATTTGAAAAAGACTCTGTTTCATAAATTACAGTGTTAAAAGACTTCAAATATAAATTTTGTGTGAGGCTCTGGTATCATGACATGACTAAGAGAGTTTTAATTTGAAAGTACTTTTGAGTTTATTTTTACTAGTATTGTAAGCATGAATGCCATTTAGTGATAATTAATTTATCATGAGAGATTAAAGTTAATGGTATATCTTAAATGACTCATAAGGTTAACATTTTAAATTATCTTATTGAAAAATATATATTTGTTAACAGATTGAGGATGCATTGGGAAATAGTTGGCAGTGGATATACTTTATTTCCATGGTGATTCTTGGAGCGTTTTTCGTTATGAATCTAATTCTTGGTGTTTTGAGTGGGTGAGTTGTTATATATATTCATATTAAACATTTTGCAGTAAACGTTAGTGACTCGCTTGAATATATCTATGAATAGGATGATAGAAAATAATTTAATTGAATACTGGTAACAATATATTTTACAAGAAAATGTGAAACTTTTCAAATAGGTTCTTAATTATTATGCATAGATGTTAGTGCAATGAAATGGAAATGTGTGAAGAACGAGTCAGGTCAGGTGTCAAGTGAGCCAATATTTTAACACTTTCGGTCCCATTATGAAACTTTCCACAAATGATATTAAAGTATAAAAGGTCAAGAATGATTTCTATTTTATTTAAAAATTTGGGTTTTTGAGAAATTTAAGGTAAAAAAGTTATGAAGTGAGTGTGAAATTAAAACTGTCCGACTAGTGATGTTTAATATCGTATGAAAGCATATAAAATAGCTTTCAAAAATTATTTCGCTATCCTTATCTCATATTTAGCATCACACTATCATTGATTCTCCGCAATTGTTGTTACATTGTTATCAATAATGGATTTGATGGATTAAAGAGCCAAGATAATAGTTGTTAGATACAGTTTTAACTGCATCCAAATATGTCAACATCGGCGACCTTCCGGTAAAGTACTCTTCTCAGTACCCGATGTTTGTGGCTTCAAACCCAGCTGGGGTTAGCAGGTTTTTCTTGAGCGATAAGAATCTGTAGTACAAATTTTTTCAGAAGGGAAGTAAAACTTCCGGTCCCATGTTGATTGTGGCATGTAAAATAACCCTGGAATATATGTGACAATACCTTTATTGGCAAAATTATTAGGCCCTTTCGCTCTTAACATAGAAATTCTCATGTGCTGATATATAATAAGTCAGTCCAGAAAGTCCATATTAAATAACTCAAATAAATAAATATCACTTTCTTTAAAGTGAGGTGTAATATACTCTATAGCAGGGATGTATATAGGTTAAGTTGATCAATCTGGACTGAACTGACAGGAAGTGATAGACAACATGTTCCAGTCTAAGTCTTTATATTTTGTCCTATTGGTGTTATAATGTGCGCGAAATATGTGGTTTGTGTACAAGAATAAATGTGTGTATGTAGAAGGACATAACAGTTTGGCGACGAGGTGATTGATACATTAACCCATGATATAGGTCATCCACTGAAGGGTACATGATGGCAGCGTTTTTATCAAGTTTTGCGGAATTCTATACTACCCAACCACACACGTGGACAATATAGGCAAAAAGGTTGGAACACTTTTTCATTGCTAATGACATAATCAACGATGAGAAGAAGCTGTCTATATGGTTTTGTGTGATCGGGGATAAAATATTTGATCGCTTAACTGCGTTAATGGCGCCAGAGGATCCCGATTCTAAATCATTTGGTGATTTAGTAAGTGTTTTTTAAATGGCCATTTTGCGCCAAAACACAATGACATTGTACAAACTTTCAATTTCAGCAAAAGGGATCCATGACAGTAAGTAGCAAAGCAGCGGCACAACATCAACGTGTGATGCGGCCAACTTCTGCAACACGGGTGGGGTACAAAGACCAAGAAGCAGGCCCAATGGAAGTACACAGACTATCTAGAAACCACAAATCTCAAAAAGAAGTTCCAATAATCAACAAAGATTTTCTCCAAGCCAACTAAAGGATCAATGGTGTTATCGTTGTGACAAAGAGCATATAACCCCTGAATGTCCATGGGCGAATGCGATATGTCGTTTTTGTAAGAAGTTGGGTCACATAGAAAGGGCATGTAGGTCGAAAGAGACAAAATGACGTCAAACGAAGAGTGCAAAAACCACAAACCAACCATTTAGCACCCATGGAACCTGCAAGATCAGAATTAGATATGGCATATCAACTGTTTTTTATGGGATCTGAAACTAGAGACAACCCACCCTTACACATAAATGTGATGTTAATTGGAACTAAACATCACATGGAGATCGATTCAGGAGCATCCCTGACAGTTATCAGCTCAGTAACCTATGAAAAAATATGGACCTCTAAACCAAAACTTATGAGTTCCGATATTCATCTTTGCACCTGGGGAACAAAACAGCCCCTTTGTATCCTGGGTAGGTGTAATGTGGAGGCCACATACAATGGTCAGTCAGCTACTCTGCCCTTAACCGTGGTGGAAGGAAATGAGCCAAGCCTCTTCGGGAGAAATTAGTTCAACAAATTGGGAGTTAAAGTGCAAGGAAGTAACCATATCACCGGTAGTAAGTTCATGGAGACAGTACAGAAATTCTCAGCTTTTGAAGTTCACAAACTAGGAGAATATTTTGGACCACCAGTTTCATTAAAAATTGACCCCTCAGTGCAACCTCACTATCTACGGAGCCATCCAATACCACTGGCACTGGCAGACGATGTAACTCGAGAGATTACAAGGTTAGTTGAGGAAGGGATATACAAACCAGTATCATTTTCAAAGTGGGCTACACCCCTAGTGATTGTGCCAAAGCGAGATGGATCTCTGCGCTTGTGCGGGAATACCGGAGTACAGTTAATAAAGCACTATGCCCTGACAAATACCTTTATCAACTGCATCTGAAGCTGTTGCGTGCCTAACAGGTAGAACCATATTTTATAAGATTGACCCTGCACATGATTATGCCCAAGTTAAAGTGGATGAAGAATCTTCTAAAATATTGACGGTTAATATGCCAAAAGGTTTGATGCAGGTGACAAGAATGCCTTTTAGAATTAGTGCAGCACCAGGGATTTTCCAGAGGTTTATTGAAGGTCTGTTAGCAGGTATACCAGGCACAGTGGTACTCCTGGATGGCATAATTATATCGGGCAACGATAGAGAACAAGATAATTCCTGAGTAGAGAAAGTAATACAAAGATTGAGTGATGCAAGTTTGCAGTTAAGGAAGGACAAGTGCAGGTTTGGTGTTACAGTGGTGTCTTTTTTTAAGTTTTCAGCTAGACGCCCAAAGCATTCACGCCCTACAAGAAAAGGTTGAAGCCATACACAAAGCTCCAGCACCTAAGAACAAAACAAAACTTCAAGCTTTCTTAGGACTTCTCAATTTTTATGAGAGATTCCTGATGGACAAAGCTACTGTTTTGGAACCCCTACACCGTCTTATAGATAAGGGTACTGGAACTACAGGCCAAAGTCCAGCCTAGCTTCTGATGCATCGCCAACTCCGAACAAGCTTGGATGTGATACATCCAGATAGACAATCAACAGGCTTTGCGGCACTCCCTCAAGATACGAGAATATGCAATTATTCATAGAAGAAGCAACAGTCTGGCAAGGCAGTATGGAGTAAAGAGGCCTAAATGGATGGCAGCAGTGGTCACTGAAGTGTTAGGGAGGAATATGTACCGTGTCAGTTTTAAGGAGGGACTTGGACAAACAAGACACATGACACATAGACAAACTTCTAAAACGCTATGAAAGAACACCTCAAACAGAGGATGCCTCGGAGAGACCGCTTTCACAAGTTAAACCGGTAAGATACCCAGTTAAAGATCTTACGACACATCAGAAAGCAAGACCACTTCAACAACCACTACTACCACCTCCGGCAAGAGAAGACCACAAGCAGCAACCAGTAGAAAAACCCCCAACAACAAGAACAGCAACCAACAACACTAATGGATAACACAGATAAACAACCAGCTACACCAGAATCATGGCCTCTCCTGAGGCCACGGAGACAGTTGCGTACTCCTGTGTACTTGAGAGATTATGTGTAGATATCTAGGAGGGGAGGAATGTAATATACTCTATAACAGGGATGTGTGTAGGTTAAGTTGGTCAATCTGGACTGAACTGACTAGAGTAGTCATAGCAGGAAGTGATGGACAACATGTTCCAGTCTAAGACGCTATCTTTTTTCCTATTGGCGTTATAGTGTGCGTGAGTTATGTGGTTCGTGTACAAGACTAAATGTGTGTGTGTAAGGACATAACATGAAGAATTACACCTGAATATGTAGATTGAACTCAAAGCTCCTGTGTTCACTTTCAAAGATCTCATTTTGTAATTTAGGAAAAATAATGGAATTATTCAAGTTAAATTTTATCAATATAGTTAACGCGATATTAAAAACTGGTAAATCTTAAATATTAAAATTGTGTAATTGATTGTGTGGTTACTTTAAATTATTATTATTATTATTATTAGCACCGCGTCCTACTACCCGTTCGGGTTATACGCACTTACGCTAATGTGTAATGGTAGGGTGATTGTGAGATGAAATGAAGGACCTACAGTTTAACGTGGAATCCGAACCACAGAGGCGGCCTGGCATTCTCCACATTCACAAGATGTCTTGTTAGAGGTGAAGGAAGGGTTTGGAAATCAGATAAATCTTTGCCGGGACCGAGGATTGAACCCCGGCCGCCAGCACAGAAGTCTGACACCTTACCCCTAGACCACCAAGTCACCTACTACTTTAAATTTAAAAAACTAAAAAGCCTTAAGAGTATTAATATAATATTAATTGAGGAATTGATACCTTACTTTAAAAAAATCCCATTTATATTATTATTAATATTCATTAATTCCCTAACATCTTATATTACTGCCACTTTTAAATTTTATTTATTTTTTGCTTTCAATCGCAGAGAATTTTCTAAGGAAAGGGAAAAAGCAAAAGCGCGTGGTGATTTCCATAAATTGCGTGAGAAGCAGCAAATTGAGGAAGACCTTCGAGGTTACCTTGATTGGATAACACAAGCAGAGGATATAGAACCTGAAGGTGAAGATAGAGCTCGAAATCAAGATGGAAAATGTAAGTAACGCAATTTAAAACCATTATCATAACACCATTATCAATGTTGTGCCAGGTATTTTTTAGTACCTGTCACTATTTAATATTAAAATATATATATATATTTAGCATTAACAAAAAAAATCTCTTTCTCTCTTTCTCTCTCTCTCTCTCTCTCTCTCTCTCTCTATATATATTTTTTTTTTCTTAGTGCTAGATATATACATTTTTTTAAATGTTAAATAGTGAGGATAGAGAATAACTGGCACAACATTATTGTGATATGAGAATAAAAAGGTTTTATCAAACATTTGTGTGCAAATGGTTTATCTACTTGCGATTGGTCCTTAATACGAAAACATACAGAATAGATTTAAACTCTATACAGTTTGGTGTGGGTAATTAAATGTAGAATAAAGAGAGTTATGTGTGTATATGTATATATATATTCGCTTTGCAAGTGTATGTAAGCTAATGTAATTCCAAAACCGTTTTCTGATAAGTCTTACCGTTTAACCACAAGAGACCACCAAAGAAAGGTCCGCACCGACTTTAAAGTTGCTCTGACATTTTGAATTTTTTTAGGGGGCTAAAAATTAAAATTATTAACTTTTTGTAATTTTCCTGTCGGTTACAGGCTAGAAGCTAGAAGTTTGCCAAATTTAAAGTTTCTAGCTCATCTGGAAGTGGGTAAACATTAATGTCAGTGAGAGAGAGTCAGCCATGGGGCTTTATAGTAGTATAATATATTATTAAAACCCATTTAAGTTGCCAAATTGTCAAAGCTGTTGTGTTTGGGCTGACATGCTGAAGATAGGGAAATAGGGGTTTGTCCGAAACCTTAGCTCAGTCGGTAGCGTGGCCAAAAATCTATTGTTGATGAAAATATGTGTTTAAGTTTTCACATTGATAAATTAACAGCCAGGGACTGGATGTTGTTCCTGTCCTAGTCTTAAATAAGATTATAATGCATATGAAGCTACGACAGGCCTAGCAAGCCTCAGTGGAAAATATATGGCTTGAATAAAAAACTGACCCAGGCCACAGGCTAGAAACAGTAATGGATGTAAAAAAACATAATGAAATATATTTTTGATATTTTTAAGTTTTAGGTAGAATCCTAATGTTAATCACCCCATCATATGAAGTTAAAGTTGTGTGCTACATAATATAAATCACATGACATGCCATGATGGAATTACTGTCAAGTTACCCACACGTAAAAGAAACTGTAACAATAAAATAATCTACTCTACGCTATTTCTGTATCCAGGACATAAACAATAAAAACTGCAAAAATATGGACTTTAACCCTTATTCGATTTCATCCCACCTTGATACAAACTAAACTACGTGACGTCTAAGTTTATTGACCACTGACCAGAAATACTGTAGAAATGGATAGCCATTAATTTCAATGAACGTTGTACCCAATATCAGATAAATATATTGAATAAGTGAAAAGCTTCTTAAAATAATTAAGTTAATTCCACAGTATGATAAAGGTGAACATAAAAATTGGCTTTGAGTGGTGGGCATAATATGTATATCAAAGCTATTATTTCTGTACTTTTTCCACAATTTTTAGGAACACTTTCAATATGTATTCCAGCATACCTTTTTAATTTCAAGTTGTAAGCCTGGTCTTAAATGTACATTTTGAATTTTAAATTGTAGGCCTGGTCTTGAAATTTATCTATGGATTTTACTCATCTTCATTGCTATATATTTTAGTTGTAGGCCCTACTCATCTATTTTATGCTTAGATTAAAATTATTTGCGATCTTTGGGGGGCTAGGAAGTGGGGGGTAAGGGAGTTTGGTTACTAACGGAAGCTCCTAGCCATTTCATGTGTAAGGAAATGTAGATTTAAAACTTAAGAAACTGTTAATTAAATCAATAAAGGTTACATGAGAGATATAGGCTATTGGTTTAATTAATATAATATCTTTTAATGAACTAAAATAATAGCTTTAGTGCTTATATAGTACATTTTTCAATAAAGTTTTTATTTTCACAGCTAAAGTTACAAGTGAAACCGAATCAGCAGATCGTGCAGAAGGAGAAGAAGGAGAAATAAGGCAAGAATCATGGTGGAGAAAGAAAAAGAAAGACTTTGACAGGTATTCTTATTATCAATATATTTTTTAAATTTATAATATTAGTAATAATAATTTCATTTCACATTAAATTTCCTTTATTAAGAGGCTGTCTCACCCCATGGGTAGCACCTAGCTTAGGTAGGTAATATAGCTAAAAACAGAGCATTTTGGTGTAGTTGTGTCAGTATTCTACTTTAGAATACAATGTATCTGAGACAAGTAAAACTATTTTTTCATATTTTAAAAATAAAGCAAAATTGAAAAACTATTTAACTATCTCAATTGAGCTGCTGTTAAGTGAATAATGTATAAAACCACGCTTCAATATATTTTCTGGTCTAAATGTAATTTCCTTGCTGATCGGCAATGAGATGGGCTCTTGATGGTCTTCCCAAAAGTCGGAAAATCTAGATCAGGCAATTACTGAAATTACATCATATAGGCTATAACAGAGACAAGTTAAACAAAGATATATCAAATATCAACATATAGTTATTATGTAAAATTTTAATATTGAAACAATCTCTATAGCAGTTGCCTAACAGGTAGCATAGCACTTTTTTCCAAGCACCGCTTCTTACTACCCATTTGACACACGTGCAATGGCAAATGTGCCATCCACCCACAGGACATCTAGGCCCAGGGCAGTTTATAGGTCTGTACCTAAAAAGCTCCAACCCCCCCACCCAGAAGGGTGAGATGATCCGGATACCCAGGGAGGTGAGAATTAACTCCTCCTCCCCTTCCAGTCACTCACTGGTTGGACCAACACAGGGGGACCACTTGTCTCCCACCTATCCAAGGTGGTAACCGGAGCTATTTACTTCCACTCACAGAAGCGACCACTGGAGGCAAGCAATCTCCACTCTTTCCCGTGTGTATGGGAACGGGATTACGCCCATTGTACGTGGGAAAGTAATCTCCCACTCGTGCGTACGAGTGAAGGCGCCCATGTTCCAGCCCATGCAGTACTAACTGTCCAGGTTAGCACCGGAGCTCTAAAACGGCTCACCGCATGAAGGTCGAGGCCCGAACCAGCCGGCCCAGAACCTCAAGGGCCGGGCTTATAGCACAGCACCACACAAGGAGCCCGAGCCTAAGACCCGAACCACACTCCTCTACCAACACCATCATTCGTTGGTGGTTAAACTTCACTGCCCCACAGAGTCCAACCCATTTCTGGGTCGCCACCACAGACTCCAGGCCAGCGAGCCCGCAAACAAACCCGCGAGGCCGCAGTCCACGATTTATGCTTGGGAGCCCAGCCCTGTGTACTACTTATAACAAAAGTAGTCTAACGGAGGCATATCAGTCCACAGGGACACCCCGAGCACCTGTTGGTAATCCCAGAAAATCCGGCTTATAGTACAGCACCCTCCTAGTATCTCTGGCACAAATCCATTCTGGTTATATGCTCATGTACTAATTACGATAATGGTTTAGAGGGCATCATCGGCAATCTAGTCTACTGTGAGAATAGCGCCTTAGACAATGCGGCCACCGAAGCGGGTCATAGCACTATTGATCTTTATAAATATATTGACTTAATGCCTCTCTATATATTAATAATTCATAAAATCATCATTCATATATACAAATAAATAGAAATAAACCCAAAAGTATTCGCAGAATATAATTTACATTGATACTAAAACGCAGTTAAAATATCCCATAAGTCTTTGAACTCAATGAACTTTGAAATTGGCTCAATTTGAAATAATATATTACTAAAATATAGAATGTGATTTCAACAGATACTACCCACTTATCGGAGCTGATAAATTTTAAAAAATTATAGCATTTCCCCCCCAGTGCTAATAAGCTTTATTATATTAAATTCTACCAAACAAATAATTCTGTAAAATTGTTATGTAGTTGCCATCTTCATTCTACTCTCCCTTCTCTTTATCTCTGACGCCCCCNTAGAATTAAAAAAATATCCCTAACAATCTAAACTAAACAACAAATTAAAGGAACAAATGATTAAAAGTACATTTTTTTATTACTTTCAATATCATTATTGTTTTCACAAATATGCATATTCATCCTTAGCAACTCATTTACCGGTATGAATTGAAATAAGAAAAACTATGTGTCTTAAAGATGTTCATCTGAACTACCAAAGACAATATATATATAAACCAATACCTCACAAATCAACAATATACCCGGCCTTAAAATAATTGATATATGACCTTGACACATGACAAAACAATTTACTGCTAAGTGACAGAGCTAAGCCAAACATATCATGGTCTTTTACGGTTTTAGGTTTAATTTGTATTCATATATTGAATTACAATTATTTAATTTTATTTTCAGAAACTATGAGAAATAATTAATACTAAATTAGGTTAAAAAAAAGGTAGTTTATTTAACTAAGAGAAGATAAAAAAACAATATATAATATTGAATTCTTAAAATGTTCTATGTTGCAGGGTAAATCGAAGAATGAGAAGAGCTTGTCGGAAAGCTGTCAAGTCTCAAGCTTTCTATTGGCTTATCATATTATTAGTATTTTTCAATACAGTTGTATTGGCGACTGAACATTACGGTCAACCAGATTGGCTTGATGAATTTCAAGGTAATATTCTCTACATTGTATTGTTTAGTTTTCAAGGTAAGTAAAGTAAGGAATTTATATATTATTTGAAAATAGAGGCTTGAAGCAGTTAGTTTGTTATTAAATAAAACGAGTTTTGAATTTCTACAATGTCACTATCACTTGATATTGTTTGTCCTATTTTAAACTCCTATTATTTGAAGCTACTACAAGTATAAGTGTTATTATTAAGCTCCTTATTTGGAAAACTATCATGTCCACTGTTCTAACAAGTGTTATATTTCTATTGCAGATTACACAAATTTTTTCTTTGTTGGTCTTTTTACAATGGAAATGTTGCTGAAAATGTATAGTCTTGGATTTCAGGTTAGTTAACTATTTTAACTTATTTTAAATTTCAATCTATCTTAGATAGCCTAGATTTTAATGTATGATTGTGCTAAATATACAAGTATCAAATTAATATTATTGCTAACAAATTATTTTTACAATCTGGTGATCACACAAACTAAGGCAATGGTATAATCTTGTTTAGCCTGCAAGTGACATGGAGGTCGGGGTTTGAATCTTTGCTGAGGGTACTGAAATAGATTTTTCAAAAGAGTTACTTGCATTTACTGCATGCAAATGTGGGTGGAAAGTACTTTCTCCCATTGAAAAAAAATTATGTCCCCATCCCCTGATTGGAATAAACTTACCTTCTCTCCTGGAATAAACTCACCCTTGTCTAGATTTATTTCACTCCCCTCCGATATTTTAGAATATTAAGCTGAAAGATTGTCTTGTATCAAATTCTAAATAGCTTATAAAAGCACCCATTCATTAAAATTTCCAGGGGAGGACAATTCTTGAACTTCTGAGAGAATATAATTTTACAAAGTTTCTGGATGCATCAAATTTAAAAAAAATCCAAAGTGAAGACTACTCCAGATAACTTATAGAGGCATCCATTTTTTTTTTTTTTAATTTCTAGGAGAAGACCACTTCAAATAGCTTATATAATATGCAAATAATTTCCCCAAAAAATCAAGGTGAAGGCTACTAAATGAGTTATAGGAACATTAGAATTTAAAAAAATTAGTAGCACCACCCCATATAGGTTCTATAGATATCTAGTTTCCAAAAAATTTACATTAGAGAACCAGTCAAAATAGCTTCTTGGGGTATTAATATTTAAGAAGGTTTAAGGGAGAGGACCACTCCAAATAGCTTATAAAGAAGTGTAATTTAAAAAAAACTCATACAGATATATTCAAGGTATATCAAATTCTCATACATTTGCCAAGGGAGGGTGTCCAGGTCCCCCTTTATCTTTAGGATCAAATCCCCTAAAATACCCGTTATAATTGTTAAGCTAACTTACCCCCCCAATCCCTCCCCAGACAAATAAGGTTTCGCCGCCACTGAAGTCAAGTAGAACAAATAGAAGCTTTGACCAATGCTTTGCCCCTGGTACAGAGTCCGGTTTGAACTCTTGGCGGGCCTGGCTGCCATGACTGTTTTAAAGTGGTTTTTAATAGGAGCTTCCTAAACATCTCATAATAATATATATGTATTCACTTACTTGATGAAAACTACAAGTGTCTCTATTAGGCTGGACACTTATTTTCAAATTACAATTGCAATCAAACAATATCAATAACCAAGAACCTAGGGCGGGTGTGTCCTAATGTTTCCTATTTACTACAAGCCAAGGAATATATGCGATAAAAATATTTAGATCCCAGAATTTCTGTATTTTAATAATTTTTGTATTTTAGCTAAGCAATGTATAATTCACACATTTATTAAATAATTTTAATTCTAGAATCAGAATGTAATGCTGTACCAATTACTAATATCTACTTGACACATTGCACATAAAGGTATTTCTCTCTGCTATTTCAGTTAACTCTCACTGGTTCTGTGTTTTTTTGTTTTGTTTTTTTGTTTCTAGGGATACTTTGTATCACTTTTCAACCGATTTGACTGTTTCGTTGTGATTGGGAGCATTGGCGAGATTATATTAACTAAAACTGATGTGTTCCCACCTTTGGGAGTTTCCGTGCTGAGATGTGTCCGATTACTAAGAGTGTTTAAAGTGACAAAGTAAGAATTATATTTATACTCTACTTAAGTCCAATTGTAAGGGACATATTTTTTAACCTCTGTTGTCTAGTGGTCAGATTTCCTAGCTACAAATCCAGAGGCCCCGGGTTTGATCCTAGGCAATTCCAGATTTTTTGTGAAGAAGCTAGTCTGGAACAAGGTCAAACTAAGCCTTATGAGGACAAATGAGGAGCTACTTGAATATAAAAGTAGCGGCACCAGTTAGGAAATTGAGATTAATGGCCAGAGGATTTATTGTTATGACCACATGACATGCTTTATCCATAGAAGTTGGTATTATCTTCGCCAACAGATGGTGGCTGCTCTGTTGAAATGGCTTGATTGTGGGCTGACAACACGGAGTTTTTTTTAATGTTTGAAGCCACAAAAATGTTTGCTTCAAAGAAAACCCGTTAAACATATGGTGGTGACAATTTCTGAATAGTGTTTGTAGTGTATGGATACAAAGTAAAATTAATATTAATTATTTCACCAACATAATGTTAAATAAAACAAATATTTTATTGCGAGTTTGCTAAGAGGTTGATAGACCATAAGAGACTCAATATTTTGATTGGAATATACAGTGTTAAGCTCGGGGATGTTCATCATATATTAAAGTTATTGAATTAATATTATTTTATAAGTTCAAAATTATTTAAAATTTAGATATTCCTCATTTTATACACAGTCAAAACCAAATTATAAACACGTGTTTTTATTACAGATACTAATATTTCAATAAATATGTCCATTTTGTTTACCATGAAAGATTTCAGTCTTACCTTATCAGATTACAGTATAGCCCTATCTGAACTTTTATTTCCCTGCAAAATTTTAAGCATTTATTGTATTTTATTTTTAACTATATTTAAATTTTTTTCAGATACTGGCGGTCATTGTCAAATTTAGTAGCATCTCTCCTAAATTCAATTCAGTCTATTGCTTCACTTTTGTTATTGCTATTTCTTTTTATTGTGATATTTGCTCTTCTTGGGATGCAAGTGTTTGGTGGCAAGTTTGATTTTGAGGACACATCGGATAAGATACGCAGCAATTTTGATAGCTTTTGGCAGAGTCTCCTAACAGTATTCCAGGTAATGTAGTCATTGATTCATGTGTATACTAAAATGAGTTTTCTATTTTAGTAAAAAAAAAAAAAGTTTGAAATCACTTTCCAACGTAAACTTTCATATTGTTTTAATGTTTGTGTTTTATATGAATTTCATTTCACTCGTTAATATCACAAATTGCTAGTTGGCTCTCATGAGACAATACAATTATTATAGTCTTTGTTACGAACTTGATTGTAGATTTTGACTGGTGAAGATTGGAATGCTGTAATGTATGTCGGAATAGAAGCCTATGGCGGAGTTTCATCTTATGGAGTTCTGGCCTGTGTTTACTTCATCATTCTTTTTATTTGTGGCAACTGTATCCTTTGATTGTTATATTCATTTTAATGTATTTTTTGCAAGGCATTGGACATACTGTAATCACTGTTTGAGCATTGAACCAAATAATTACATTTTTCTATGAGTACCTACATTGAGAGATACCTTTTAATAAGTTATGAAAATAGTCGTAATTTTTTGTCTTGATATGTAAAGCATTCTATGTTCATACATTAAAACATTGGCATATCCTGAGCCCATGGCTGAAGCTAGCTTACATTCAACTCTTCCTTCACCAATTGATATTTAAAAGAATGGTAAAAGAAAGATTTTTGAGTTGTTTGTCAGTAAAAATCATATTTTAAGTACATGCTAACATAATATAGCATAATTATGAGGATTTAACTAGGGTTTTCAGATTTTTTAAAGGGCAAAACTGGACCAAAATAAATAAATTATGTATAACACTTTTATAACAATTTTTACGACACATTAAATAAATGCCTATACATATTACAAAAAATAAAACAGCAGCATTAATAATTTAATAAAATAAAAGACATTCAAAAGTTAAAAGTTTACTTATATTTGTGAAGATTTTGCCTCCAACATCTTGCACTGTCTTTTTGGCATATTTAGAATTTTAACACTGTGAATTAAATTTAATATATGAATAAATTTCAGAACCACGAAACAAACATACCCCTGCATTTACACTTACACTCTAACAATGACAACATGACATAATGACATGTGAATTTAAAGAGAATGTAATCATTAAACTTATAGAATAGACGGGACTTTCCCGAATTGTATTATACTTATGCAGGCCAACCTGACAAATATAATGTTAATAGGCATCCTATATCACCGATTGCGAGGGAAAAGAAAACAAAAAACAGGAACACCAGGATTATCATATAAAAAATTAGACAATCCCAGAAAACCCTAATTTAACACTTTACTTACGATTATCATTCTTTATTTTTACATGCAAAATTGTTTATTTTTTAATAAGTTGTTAAAAATATTTTTCACTTTAAATCACTATCTATTAATTACATACAGTACATATCTAAAACCACCTGTATGTATCATGTGCTTTTCAGGGTGGGATACTCTTATGTGAGTCCATCTTATTTCTTAGCAGAAACTTTGCCGATATACATTACAATTTCTAAGTCTACCGTTGTTCTTAGGTAAGTGATGGTAGCTCAGGTGTGGATTGCTTCGACTTCTGATAGTGAAATTTCGGCAGAGCCATTAGCAGATTGGCCAAGTGGTTCTGTGGGTACCATTGTTTAATGTGTTTGGTTACATTAGTCAAATTGAATGAATTCACACATCTTTACTAATATATTATTAAATCATTATGAATTCCCTGAGATTTTTAGATAGCCTAAAATATGCGCCATTGTTTCACCAACATGAATTTAAATCTTAATGAAGTGTAATCTTGATTCTAAAACCTCTTGTCCTTTGCCAATCAATATCATAGTATTGTTTACAAACAACCGATATTCCTTTTATTTCAAACTGGTTTGAAAAGTAAAATATCCCATTACATTTGTAACTAAATTCCTTTGACCTCTTAGTTAATATGTAAACAAAATATCTGAAAAATTAAAATAGTTTCTACAAATCTATTATTATTTTAGTAAAACTTGGAATAAATTCAGCCCTTAGATAATTAATATAAACTGAAATAAATATAGTAATTTATATCATAATTTCTTCACCACTTATTTTTAATTGAACTTTACTCTAATTTCACTTATAGTATTATTACTGCTAATGACTTATTAGCACTACTAACTAGAACAATAGCGGAAGATAAAGTGACTCCTCAAAACAATTTTTAAAGGAAAAGGAAAAAAAAAACTAAAAGGAAAATGATCTATTTGATTTATTTACTGGTTTCAAACTTGCTATTTGTTCTCTACTTAAAATTCTTTGTTTAGTAAAAAATTCTGTTTTAAATATAGTTCCAAAACTGGCATAATATTAACATTAATATTAAT
Organism: Timema monikensis; assembly: GCA_902151445.1. Classification (NCBI taxonomy): domain Eukaryota; kingdom Metazoa; phylum Arthropoda; class Insecta; order Phasmatodea; family Timematidae; genus Timema; species Timema monikensis. The sequence goes on along the minus strand of CABFVZ010000298.1, from coordinate 452,477 downwards.
CATGCTCTAAGTAGAGATGTAAGAAATATTTCACTTATTAAAATTATTTAAGTTGAGCTTTGATTTATATTTAATTTATATTCCTTAGTAATACTTTCTCTAAGGAAAATTTTGAGCTTAAAGATGATTTGATGCAACCATATAATATTTTCTTATCCGAAACTCAGATATATTATTGAATGTCTTCTTGGCTATTGCTGTGGATAACTTAGCTGATGCAGAATCGTTGACTGCAATTGAAAAAGAAGAGGAAGAGGAAGTAACTAATAAACTTTTAATAATCTCATACAAAATATTTATTGTTTCCAAGTTAATAAAAACTGTTTTTTTTTCTATCTTGTTATAAATGAAATATTATATTATTAATAGGGTGACCTGGTGGTCTAGGGGTACGGTGTCAGAATTCTATGCTGGCGGCCAGGGTTCGATCTTCGGTCCCGGCACAGATTTATCTGATTTCCAAACCCTTCCTACACCTCTGACAAGACATCTTGTGAATGTGTGGAATGCCAGGTCGCCACCGTGGTTCGGATTCCACGTTAAACTGTAGGTCCTTCATTTCATCTCACAATCACCCTACCATTACACATTAGCGTAAGTGCGTATAACCCGAACGGGTAGTAAGACGCGGTGCTAATAATAATAATAATAATTTTGACATTTACTTATATTTATCTAGTTAAAAACATAGTATTGAATATGATGAACTTTACTGTTTGCATCATTCCAAAAGTTTGTTTGAAATGAATAAAAATTAATAACTAAGTGCTTTGCAGTACACATTCTCGTGAAATTCCGAGATAAATATTCAATTCTAGGTTTTATTATATCCATATATCTATAATTGTGAAGTTTAATTTCAGGCTGAAAAGCAGCACAATTCTCACAGTGGTTCTCCTGCAAGAGAAGATGGAGAAACTGAAGGAACAGGGGGTGGAACAGATGGGGATGAAGGTGATCTTGAGCAGAAAACTGATGAAAATGAAATGTAAGTGCTAATTTGATCAATTTTTTAGAAAGGTTGTTCCAATTATTTGACTGTTTTCATGGTTACACAAGTAAATTCGACCTGAAAGTATTTTTTTTAATAGTTAAACTTTTTTTCAGGCAAGCATTGTCATTCCACTTATTCATTGTGTATCATCTATACAAAAACAGTATAGTGTGTCGTACTACAGTATTTTCTACACATACCTGCGATCTGCGATTTAAATATCTTATAATTTAAACCAATTTTATTATATTATTTAATATTACTTTTATTTAGAAATTACAGAAATCATTTTTGTTTAATTGTTGTAAAAAGTAAATGATTGAAATTTGATTCACTTTATATATATATATATCATAATGAATTTGCCATATCGGCACACACTATTTATCAGACTTCAAACTCAGATTGTGCCTGGGAGCTGTGAGCTCTTACGGACACAAGTAAAACTACTTCTAGAAAAAAACATAAAAACAATATAATTTACAAATGAAGCATATTGCTCTCTTTCTCGCACCTACAGTGTGAGATTTTTTTTTTCCTTTAATTATTGCGAGGGCTGTAAACAAGCAAACTGAATGTTATTCACTGTAGCCTGCTTGCACATGTACAGAAATAACACATCAACACTACAGTCATACTAAATAAAATTGACACAACCTAAATTTAAATGCACTAGAAATCAATTCAATAAAACGGGATCATTACAAGTGTATGATATGTGGAAATAATACTTGGCCACAAACAAGGTATTCACCAGACTCACAGCCTCCAGGTTAAAATGGCTGCACTCATTGGGGGAGCTTGAGTCCTTCAACATGGGGATCATTATGTGCAGTTCCAAGGGACATTGCTATCAAGCAGGCAATTTTTTAAAACCATTCACTTTGAAGTTGGTTTTTAGTAGAGAACGACAAAAACTGCCTTTTAGAGTCAACAAACCGGCTTTCACAAGGCTAGGTTCAGGTAGCAACCCCCTCTTACCGTAAACCAACTCCTACAATGAGTTAGCTCATACTGAAAATTACAAAGAAAACATAGAACACCATCATCCTTATTTTGTTCAAACAAATGTTTGCAAATTGTTTAGTTGTAAACAATCTTCAAATACCGTCAACTTGTGACTTGTCTAAAAGGTCTTTTCATTGAAAGGGGGTAATGTGGTGTGTTGGGGGGAGCGAGGGGGGATTTCTGGTGCCACCCCTTCACAGCAAACAACATGAAAGTGAGTTGTTTCACTTGGAAGTGTTGTTATCACTGAGAACTACAGCTAGCACTCCCCAGTGTCCAAGGGCTCAACCAGGCTTAAGGAAAGCAGCGAAACTCCCGTAAGGCTGAGTGTTTTGTGTATACCTTGTCTGTGTACTAGGCCCATAAATTATCTGTCACAAAGCTAGCTCTTCTGGGTTACATGCTCAAAGGATATCTTTAATTATATTTTAAATATTCAGGAATTCTACTGATGGTCTTCTTGAAGCCATTGATTAAGTTTCAGGTAAAATTTGCATGTATACCACCATACAATACTTTAAAAAAAACTTTAGTATTCTATCACAAAAAGATATTTTTGTGTTTATCTAGACTTAAATAAAGACAATAAAGGTTGAGGGAACACAATGGAAAAATTCTTTTCTTTAGAGGTAATAATAATCACTGCTATCAATACTAAATCCAGTATAAGTTGGGTGGAAGAAAGAAACATAAAAATGGTACCACCGCGGGAAACTCAACGAGCCAGATTATACGCATATGTACATTGCTCACCATGCACTATACATGCACAATTTTTACACATATCCCCCACACTCAGGTGAATCCATAGAACACATTCAGCGCAACAAACTTATATATAGTACTTCAATCTTAATGATTTGTATTATGGGTTTCCTTATAATTTGTTGTGGAGGGTTCATTCAAGCTTTTATAACTTCAAATGACCAGGTTTTTTTTCTTTGCATCTCTGTGGACAGTCATTATATAATCATTGGTGGTAACCAGAGAAGGTAGTTGCCATTTAAATTATAAATAATACTCTCTATAATCATGTTTTTTGTATTCATGTTATTGGTCAGTGTCAACAAATTGCACCTATGACACTTAGCAATATGTGTGATGAAAGTGATAGGATACAATATAAAAAAGACCTTGAACGTTTTATCAACTGACTTGATTAAAATATTTTAAACTAATTGTTTTCTTTTTTTTTTACATCTATTACTGTTTAAGGCCTGTAGCCTGGGTCACTTTTTTATTCAATCCATATATTTCCCACTACTTGCTTGCTAAGCCTGTCTTAACTTCATATGACTTATAATCTAACTTAAGACTAGGACAGACACAACATCCAGTCCCTGGTCATTGAGTTATCAATGTTAAAGGGTAAACCCACATTTCACCAATGATAAATTTTTCGGCCATGTTGGGAATCGAACCTGGGACCCTTAGCTCAGTAAAAAACACGCTATTGACTGAGCTAAGATGTCGAATTTTAATTTAACCCACATAAATTTAAAATTTCTTGAATTTATCTTACAAATTGGGGATGAAATAAGTCCGGGACATAAGTCTTATTTTGAGTAGGCAACGTTCCTAAAAAATCACGGACTACCTAATAAAAAATGTCACACTGTATATTAATTTATTTGTATCCATCCTTTACTCAACAAAATAAAAATGGCGCCAAATGACTATTTCAAATTAAATATTAAAATGAAACACAACATTATTTACTGAAAATAGTCACATTGCCTATAATGTTGGAGGCTATATATGTTCTATTTGGGCTTGTCTAATTTTTTAGTTTGTCTTTTGTCTTACAGTTCTGAGAAGGATGAAGAAACTGCAAGCCATACAAAAGTTAGGTTAGAGATTGGTGATAGTGAAGAGTATGGTTATGATGAACAAAATGACAATCAAGGTAGGCTAATAAATATTTTTTGGTGGGATTCTAATTGAGTTCTTCATACAGATCAATCTGGTTTTTAAAATTTCTCAAATACTATAGTAGTCAATCATATGGGTACAAATAATAAAATAAAACTAAGGATACTTTCAGATAAAAGGTTAGTCAATTTCTATAAGGTAAATTGGTTCATATAATCTATACTAACTAGTCGAGTAACACATAACACAGTTTATTTCACATTGTCATGAAGCCTATAAACAAACATTAAAATGTTATCTCTTTCATAAGATGAATAAAAATTAAATAATCATAGTTATTCGAAACATTTGACAAGAATATATAGATATTTCCGTGTCCACTAATCAAGTTTCCCTTATATAAAAACATGCCCTTAGAGGCTAGACCAGTGCCACAACCAGGAGGGTGCAAATAGGGTGCCAGATTAGGACTATACCAAATTGCTTCTAGGGGCATGTAGTTTTCAGCAAATTTTTAGGCAAATACTATTCCAAATAGCTTCTATAGCATTTAAATTTCAGGAAAAGACTATTTTATATTGCTTCTAGAGGAAACTGATTTTAAACAAATTGCCAGACAAACACTAGTCTAAAAAGCTTAGAATCAACTGAATTTATAAATACTTAGCACTGCGTCTTGCTACCCATTTGGGTTTTATTCTTGAATTAATTTAAAAAATTCAAATGAAAACTCTCCTTCGAATAGCTTCTAGGTGGCTCAATTTTTCTTGAAACATTTTCCCGAAAAAGATCCTTGGTCACCTTTTTGGGTTGGAGGGCAAAACTCTGTATATTTCTAACTGTCCCCTTCCCCCCTAAACAAATAGGGTTCTGCTACCACTGATTCTTCTCTTCTAGTAAAACACTAAAAGTGTCACCCACTTCGGTGGCCGCATGGTCTAAGGCACTACTATCGCAATATACTAGACTGCCAATAATGGGGAGATTGAGGTTTGAATCGTGGTCAGGTGTGTTAAGTGTGGTTTTACCTAAATGGTCTTCCACAATCCCTGTGCGCAAATGTGGGTACACTTTCTATGAAGATAACCTTCCTAATCCTTAAAACCATCAGCGTAATTAGTACATAAGCGTATAACCCAGACAAGTAGTAAGATGCACTGCTAACAAAAAAAAAAACTATCTCAGTTTTTGAAGAAAATATTATGGTAATCCTACTATTACACATGTAAGAAGTGCCCCAAAAGTTACAAATCGGAAAAAAGGAGCCAGAAAAATAGTGTTGATACATTGTATCTAAGCTAGGCTCACTTATATTATTGAAATCCTTGTTCTTGGATACCATAAAAATAATTGAAACATCATATACAGGCATTTAATAGTTATAAATTGGAGCTATGCCCCCTAGGCCCCCTCTCTCGTGAAATTTAATTCTGGACACAACCTTGATTGTTTGCCCCCTCCCCCCTTCCCCCCCCCCACCCCAAAGAAAATTTCTAGGTGCCTAATGTATTATGTTTCCTACAGAGCATATGATATTTTCTTCGGATATTTTTTACCATTCCTGAACTTTGTAGCAAATCCCCTTTACATAATTTCTTGCACATAATTAGTAAAATTCATACTAGTTTGTTGTACATGTTCACATTTGAATAGCCATATATTTATACAAACAATGTCTTTACGTACTAAAAAATGCCACCAACTGACATGAATACAATTTTAGTCTATTAGACAAATAACATTGAGTAGTATTTTAAGGTAAATGTACAATAATAATCTGGTAATCTGGCTGGAAATAAATATTTATTTAATACGAGAAAGTTCTCCTTACTCTTTCATCATTAAAATTATGCTTCTGACCTGGCAAAATCTTGTCTATACCGATTTCATAATCAGTTGAAAAGCTTGATTCACATACTTTGAAGCAAAGTGGGGAGATGGAGTTGAAAGCATTCAGGATGTTTCAGATACTGACCAATAAACTTTGGGAGAGAACGGTTTGAATTCCAATTAGTTCAGAAACTTATTTTATTTGGGGCTAAAGAATGTTAGAAACAAGTAATACATCTGTATAAATCATAATCATGTCATTTTGCATTAATAATCTTTTTATATGGCTGATTTTCAAATATTCATGTTGAAGCTACTGTTATAGAAAAGGTTCGATCTGACATTAAAGCTTTGTCATGTTTTTATTGATGTCCCATTATTTTTGGATACATACGTATCTGCACTCTTCTGGTACCAGTTGATATGATTAAACTTGGCTTTAAAGTGCACGGATGGCATCTTATAATGCTTTAAATATTCAGAGTTGGATCCAGGTTCATACATAGTACCAGCAATAGTGCATTTTGATAAGTCACATATATCAGCACACAACTTATAAACTAATATAAATAAAGAACAAACACAACATCCAGCTCCCAGCCATTAATTCATCACTTTGAAAGGGGAAATCCACATTTCACTAGAGATAAATCTTTCGGCCTTGCCAGGAATCAAACCCAGGACCCTTCAAGAAGCATGATGTTCCATATAATATAACTTTCTTAGTGTTTTGTGTGTTTTATATGTGTCTCTTTATGTGAAGGAATAATTCCGAAAAGTTAAAACAATGTGTAATTGTGGAAGTGTAAAGAAGTGGGAAGTGTAAAAGTATGAGGAAATGAAAAGAGAAGTGTATTTGTTCCTTTCTAGGCCTAGCCTAACTATTCTTTCAGATTGGTTTCCCACATTATCACTTACGTTACATTATTATACAGTGTTTCTACACTATCTTACTATCAGTAGGTATGTTATTCATCTCTTCCTTCTGAATCTCCATTAGTCTGATTCTTCTGAGCCATCAATATGATTCATAGTCTACTTCCCATTCAGAGTCTGATGCCAACTGTCTTTATCTTCGTCATCCCATAATATATTGCCCTCTGAGCCAACGAGAGTGTTGGTTTGAAAAGAACTGAGATTACAAGATGCTATTGGTTCTAAGATGCACCCCATTTTTAGAGACTTTTAAATGAAAAAAAGTGTCTTAATCTTGAAGAAATACGGTAATAGTTATATTGTGATAGACTAAAGATGAAATAATTTGTTCAAAAATCAATTTGATAAATATTAAAACTGTCATTACTTGAGCAGGTGTCCAACAATAAGCATATTTCAAATAACTTTAATTTAAAGGCAATTAATTAAATACGTTCTAATTCCAACTACACAATCAGATGGTCAAAGTCACAATGAAGGAATGGAAAAATAACACTCTCCTCAGTAGCCCAGCTTGCCCGCTCAAGTGTTAAAAATATACTCTTTTGCTACAATTTTGTTTTAACTAATCACAATATATTTTATTATAAATTCGACAAAACGGTTCACCATCATTATTCTTAAGAGAGTGTGTCACACTACGATTCATGGTAACTTAGAAATATAATTCAATTTGACTATGACATTAAATTATAATGAAAATGTCTACAATTTAAAAAAAATTTGAAGCAATTGTTGATTGAAAGTGTTTTCCTGGTTTTTAATGTCAGTTAAAAATATATATATTTTAAAATTAAAAAGTAGTTCTATTTACTAAATTTTAATCTCTTCTGGGGAAAAAGGTTGAAAACTGCATTTCATGGCAATATATAGTCAAACTAAATAATGTTTCTAGGCTACTGGTTAACCGGATGTGATACAGCCTCTTAAAGAAAACTCTGCAGTTTTATACAAATTTTCAGATGATTACTTTGAAGAAAATGAAGATGGAAATGAACCAAAGTCGGCAAGACCCAGAAGATTATCAGAAATCAGTATAAAAAATACAATTCAACCTGTTCCAGAGGGAAGTTCTTTCTTTATCTTTTCTAATACAAACAGGTAAGATTAATTTGTTTCTTAAGGGGCACCACTTGTGTCAGCCAAACTGAAAATTAAAATAGCACAGGTGTGAATAGTTGCTAGCATATTTCCCTCTCAAATGTTTTTTACTGTTCTTAAACTAAAAATATTAGGAATTTTAGTATTCTTTCAACATTTGAATTTACATTTCATAGTGTCATATTTGGTTCAACATTATATATTTTATTAGATATTCTCTTTTTTTTTAACTTTCTATAACTAAACTCTCAGTTTATACTCTGAGCGTAAAGATGTTAAAGCTGTGCACAGGCTAGTAATGACAAACATTTTGTTGAGACTGCAACACTTTCGTTTTGGTCCAAATTAGAATGGCTTGGTTAAAGAGTGAAGGAGATAGAAGTAGATACTAACTCTCTCTCACATGACGAACTGACTACATCACTATCTTCAAGCTGTGACTATTTATATGGAAAATAAACGTAAAACACAAAATATTTAATCATATCATATGAAGAAGTGTATCCTGACATGTCTTCAGGCCCTTGAGGGACATTTCCAACATCCATTTTAGGAAGAACTGCTCAAGGCATGCGATACTTAACTGCACGGTAACTTTTAGGACAGCATGTATCTAAACAATGTATATGCAGGTATCCCTAAGGTAAGTGTGCTGACTATCCCTCATGATCTAAGCCATGATTCAATAATACACTCCATTCCAAATAACACTACAATAATGAAATTATTAAATGTTTGAGTTATTTTCTGTTTTAGCACCACGTCCTACTACCAATTCAGGTTATACACTGATGCGTAAGGCATGAGCTAGGTTGAATTTAGAGGAAGTGTACCCGCATTTGCATGGATAGAAGGAGGGTGGGAAACCATTTAGGAAAAATTACCCTCAGTACACCCGGCTGGGATCGAGCCATGATCTTCCCGTCATCGGCATTCTAGCCTATTGCAAGAGTAGCACCTTAGACTGATTAGCTACACAATGAAAGTATCCCACGTCAGGAGATAAATAATCTTGCCTATTACACAAGTTTAATATGATAATCTTTGTTTCTATCCTGATGTTTTTATATAATATCCATTTCTATAACTTTATAAAAATAATCAATTTATTAAATTTAACTAGGTGTTACTTTAGTATACAAATAAAGGCAATTTTTAACAATTTGTCAATGTTGCGAAACTATAAGTCTATTAAAATGAAACCTATTTCTGTGGTCGGATGTTATAAGCCATCACTCTTTCCATAGACTAGACCGCTGATGATGGAGAGATCCGAGTTTGAATCCCACTCGGGTGTATTTAGTATTTTTTCATTAAAAAATTCCATTCTTTTTTCACGCACATTTGGGGACACTTCTTCTAAAATTCCATCTTCCTAATTCCCTTACAAATTAACGTAATTAGTGCATATGTGTGTAACCTGAATCTGTAATAATGCACAGTGGCAAATATATTACTATACTAGAATGAATTATATATATCTGTGCTTTTTGTTAATATTTAAGCTTGGCAGACACATTTGAGCCCAATGTTTTGACTTAATATTGAAAACACTTTGTAATGGTTTGTTTCTAATAGACTTGGATGAAGATGGGGTATCAGCCCGTCCTAGACGCCTTTCTGAATTCAACATGGGAAACACAGCCCAACCTATCCCTCAAGCTACATCCTTCTTCATTTTTTCTCAGTCCAACAGGTGATAGTTCGCTACAGCCTGCACTACCAAACTCTTCACTTAGTTTCAGTTGGAGCTAATGGTTTCAATTTACTATTATGTTTGTTGTCTATATCTAGCCCCAAGTAATCTTATCAGCCTAACATAGTTCATGCTTTGCAAAACATTGATGTATATTATTTGATTATTGTATGTAGCAGTAAACATGTGTGCATCATTGGAAGAAGAAAGTGACATAATATTTATTTCCGATTTTTCAATATTGTATTTGGGTATTTGATTTGTACAACATTTTATTTTGGTTTCATAAATAATCAGTGTTAGGTCCTGAAAGCAGTAACATGCTAATTAATAGCTCCCACAAGGGCTTACACAAGATTCGTGTTAAAATCCTTATTGTTGGCGCAAAGTCCAAAATATCAAGAAATTATTAAAATCGGGTGTAATAAATGTCCATAATCAATAGTAGAATAAACATGTTTACCATTAACTTGAACATTTAAAACTTAAATATATAAATAAATTAAACGTATAAATTATTTATACTATGCTTAGAACTTAAAATACGGTACTTAATGTAAAATGCAATAAAAGGTCTCCCAAAAACATTTCTAACCTAAAACTTATTAACTACAAGAAATATTATAGGTTTATTATGAAAATGAGTTTTTTATACAGTAAAACTTGAGTTATTTCATCAAAAATATAGTTGTTCCATTTTTAGAATTAAATTTATGAAACTCATTGGGGTGGAGATAATTTTCTGGGTGGGTGGCACCTTCAGCACTAGTGAATTCCTTGGAAGGGAGATAGGGGACTTCACAAAAAAACATTTTATCCATGTGTAAAAATCATCTTTGGCCAGAATTGGTCCAGATCTGGGCCAGAACTGAGGTAAATTTGGGCCAGATCTGGTGAAAATCTGGCCAATTCCAGTTCTGGGCCAGATGTGGCATGGATCAGTTTTATGCATTATATTCATGATGTTATATATATGGAGAGGATAACTTGACGCGTAACTGAAGCCGACCTTTACTCGGGGAATGTTGGCGTGAGGGAGTATAAATCATCTCGGGCTGTGCGTGGCTAATTGCATTTTCTAGCAAACAGTCATGTTTATATAAGCCTGTTAACAATGACTTATTCTATAAGCTAATAAGAAGGGTATTCATGATAATGCAGGTTGGGGTATAGCAGATGTAATTATTATAAATATTTTAGTATTGTTGACCAAATTGGAAGATTATACAAATTTGATAGTAATTTCTGTTTACAGGATGGATTAAGCATTGATTAAGAAGGATGATTATGGAGGAAAATGCCCCCCCCCCCCTCCGTTATCCCTTTTTCCCAAACTTCATTGGTAACTCGCACAATAGGAATTACTTTTTATTTTTAAATCAACAACATTGTCTTAGCTAAAGAATTTCCCAGATTTGTAAACCTTACATATTTACAATTTCAAGCTGCTGTTAATATTATAAATTCTTAGTATACTTGGTTAAAACAAAAATATAGAAAATGATAAGCACTACCAAATAGTCGGAATAATAAAATTGTAATCTTTGAAATTAGAGGTTAAGGGAAGGAATGTAAGTGGGTTTTTTTTTATCATCTCTCCTGTGTGTGTGATTGAGACATGACAAATTAAGCATTAACACTAGTTCATACATACAAAATCTGTGCCCCAAGACTGCTTTGTTAATGTCTATATACCTAACAATGGGTGTGTGAGTACGTGGAAATTTGAGTTTGAGTAAAATTTTTGTGGTTGTTCGAGCTAGATTTGACAATTTTTACAAAAAACCTAAAAAAAAATTAGGTACTTGAAATTTCTATATTTTTTCCCTGGAAAATTTTGAGTTTAATAAATGTGATCCTATTTTAAGATACTATCTATGAATGAAAAGACTTAATATTTCTTTTTATTTGATTAAAAATTCAAATTTGTGTGAGCATTACGAATTTTACAAAAATAATCTAGTTCTTAAAAATTCATTTTTGTGTTAATGCATGGATCTATTGTAGAAATTACCCACCCTGGTGGCATAGTTGGCTAACGCGCTTGTCGTGTTTAGCTCAACTGCTGAGGACGGGGAGATTGAGGTTTGAATCTCGGTTGGGTGTAACTGGGGGTGGTTTTTCCTAAATGATTTTCCACTCTCCCTCCACGCAAATGCGGGTTCACTTCCTCTAATTCAACCTTCCCAATTCCAATACATTAGTGTAATTAGTACTTAAAGCGAATAACCCAAACGGGTAGTAAGACGCGGTGCTAAATATTATTATTGTAGAAATTAAACTTTAAATGTGTTTAGTACAAATATTTCTCTATATTACTCGAACTCAAATAAAACTCTATATTTTCATTCAAACTCTTGATCTCTGCCCAAAGTGAATAAATGCCTACTTGTACATTCAAAACTCTAATCACACCTATCCTTATTCCTAGGAACTAATGTTGACCTATGGTATAAATGGTTTATGCAAGAAATAATTACAGCTCATACTTTTGACCACAACTGAATAAAAATACACATCTGGAGCCATAGCCTGTACTACATTTATTGACACAATAATTAATGTGTTGCAGCCTATATTTTTGAGATAATTTTTTTTTTTACTTTTAAATTTTAAAGTTTTGAAGGGTCACCTACCTTTGTGTCTATACACACATCTTTGAAATTCCCTCAATGAATGTGTGTCATTACTAGGGAGTTCTGTGGACATGTTCATATGGAAATTGTAATGTGTTATTATTTATAAAAATCAAAAAATGATAAATGTACTACTAGCTACTTTTGTTAATGAAATGTCTAGATTTATGCAGATAAAATTGGGTTTAGAAGAAACATTGCTTACATAGGAAGGGAGAGAGAGATACACACACATACACACACATATATATAATATAAAAAGTGAAAATGCCAAGGAAGGAATAGGTTAAGAAAATGTCATGGGTTATTTTCCTTTCTCTATTGGCAGGAGTTAATTTTTTATCTTTTCTCTTTTTATTTTAACCAAGTGCTCATTTTTTTTATTCTTTAACTTCATGTTTTGGTTTTAATTTTTGTAAAAAGTAGCTTACTGTAGACATATTTAGAAATATTTTGAGACCTTTTTAATGATTTTGATAATTAAATTTATTTAGTTTTTTTTTATATTCTCCCTTTTCTTAAAAATATGTGTACAATATTATGTTGAAAGGTGGACTCTGTGTGCCAGTTCTTAGATTGCTAAACTTGAATTTAAAATAAGTATAATTTTAGAATTTAACATTTAAAATTATTTAAATGTTCTAATATTCGGCCATTAATACTTTACTTTGAAATTCACAGACTTATTGGACTGATTTCAGCGCAAGCTCATGCTATTTAAGCTCAAAAGAGGCAAAATTTACTCAAAACATGTGGTGGTACTGTATAGACCTTCGCTCCACCTTGAAAGTCTCGCTGTAGTTTGAATTGCCAAATGGTCCTCAAATTTTAAAACCCATTGTCTATGTATTTTATATATCCAAATTTGAGTTGATATAAGTCTTTGGCTACAAAATTATATTTGCAGAACTAAACACAATTATTTACCCTGAACAAATAATACCCCAGACATTGGTAAAAAAATTATTTTAAGAGTTAGATTCACAATGTAAATTAAATATTAGTGACACACTGGTAAAACAAAGTTTTTCTTCCATTATTGCAACACAAGTTAATAGTGACTTACAAAGTGTTTGGAATATGAAAATACTTAAATTATATGCTCCTTTTTTTCTTAGTTCATTTAATACCATTTTTTATTTTCGCATTTCTTCTTCTAGATATTATGATTTCTAGCCCTTATTGTGTAGTAATATAATATGCTAATGAATGCCTTTCTCTTATATAGCTTATTTATCTTCTTCAGTACATTAGCCAGCTCAGAAGAATTAATAGGTGCCACTGTGCAGTTTTAGTGTAAATGTCTGTTATAGTACCTAATAGTTTCCATTAGGTTTAACAGCTTTCTGGAATGTTGCTGTGCTTTCTGCACTATTTGTGCGGATGTTTATAGTGTTTGTTGCATGGATCAACAATGCATGGATAACTACTATTGTGTGACAACTCTTTTAAGGGTTTTTCAGACACAGTGAAACCTATATATTTTTATTCCCTTTTTATAGGTATTAAATTGGTATTTTAAAGATCAATTAGCAAAATTACAAGTAATTGCTTTGAAATAACTTTGCATTATATATTATTAATAAAAATAATGTTTATATCTATATTGGCATTATATATGTTTTGTTTGATAAATTGAAATAGAAGAAACAAACAAACAAATAATAACTCCACTTCTAATTAATACTAATTAGGTTTATTAAGTATCTATCAAATATTACTTTGATTTAAATTATGACACAGCGTGTTTTTCTTCAACTGTGAAAATATTTTACTTTCAATTGTGTTTATTATTTAGATATTTAACAATTACTCTTTGTTTGGACTCAGATCAACAATATATATTCAGTCTTAAATTACTAAAATAACACTTTTATCTAAATAAATAACTTATACAATCTTAATTTTACATTATCATCTCAATAGTTGATTTAATTAATAAGATATAAAACTTATTTAATCAAATTCTAACTGTACAAGTTTATCTTATCATACCACAGATACAAAAAAGATTAAGTGCAGTTAAATGTATATTAAAAATATTTCCATGAAACTAGGCAGATATGCAGTGTGATTATTGATTGTGATATAAAATATATAATTCTCTTTTCATTTAAGATTAGTCAAAATTCTAGTTTTATGAAACTTAAATAATCTATCCTGAAAGATAGCAAGCTTAACTTACCTAATTCCACTAGTGTATAGTATATAATATAGGGTTATAGTCTTATCTGTCAAGGTTAACATTGTTACAGTAGCCCCATGGCTTCTTTGGTGCTGACTGACAGCTCACAGCTGACAGCTTTAAAAAGTTACCAGACCAAATTATATATCCCTACGCCGAACCATATGATCTGCAAAAACATGTGTTTAGCAGCTGTCAATTCTGACAGTCAAAGTTTAGGTATATACCTGAATGTTGACTGTCAGTTGTCAGCTGTGAGCTGTCGGTCAGCACCAAATAAGCCATGGGGCTACTGTACCTTTCAGGCTACCAAGAAACGAAATGTGAAATCAAATGTTTATGTAGACTTTTTATAGTTTCATAAAATGGCAGTCCAACTGACAAAAATGAACATCTTATAGAGGATTCACTGTGAATTGGTAGAGGAGACGCAGTAGATCATGACATTATAATATTTTGCTTTATATATGATTTTGGTAAATATGTTTATTTTGATCAATGAATAGAAAGGGAACATATGAACTTGCTCCTAAGAATTAAAATAATTGTATATGGTAGCTGGTAGGCCATATATTATTTTAAAGACACATTTAATTCAACTACTATTTTATCTCAACTTTGATAGTTACTGTAGTACTCACATTGAAATTAGGATCTTTTTTTTTAAATGTGAGAATTTGATATATTAATTAACTGTAAGAATTAATAAGCAAACCGTCATTTTATAAATATTTTATTTTGGGAATCTAGACAAGTTTGAATTAATACTTTTACTTGTAATTGAATATGTTGGGTAAATATTTATATTTATTAATTTTTTTGTATGCTTTAGGGCCAGTGTGATGGAAATTAGTGGCTTATTTTAAAGTATCTTTTAGGTGGGAGAGGGTTAACAGACAGGAACAATCAATGGGTTATTGCCAGAGCACACTTTACTTTATGGAACTGAACTAGTTAACGGTTCCCTCCCCTTCACTATCCATTTAACCAATCACACACACATCAAGGTAATCAGTGAATGTTTATCAGCTTTAGAGGGAAAGTTTGATGTTAAATGTGAGGGAACCATTTACTAGGACAGTTCCATCATACCTGACTTTCCCTGGCAGCAACCCACAAGCCGACCTTGAAACTAAACTCTGCACTAGTAATTTATCACCTAGAGAATGGAAACAAACTAAATTTCAAATTAACATTTTTATGTATGTCTGACATATCAAATCTAAAAGTTAAGTTAAATAAAAGTGACCATAACTTATTTTAAACAAAATTATATCCAAAAGGAATGTGTGTGTCACTTTCCTTCCTTCTTAATATATTTTGAATTATAATCCAGATTTTGATTAAACTTGGTAAATACTTTGGTTCCTATTATGGTTTCCTTACTTAGTCTATTCTCGAAGACCACAATAATTATTATAGTACCAATCGTGCCTAATTTTCCTCCAATAAAGATTTTTTTTAGACGTTTGAATCTATATTATCAACAAAGTATTTATTTAATTTTATTAATGGGTGTATACTGTCTATATATCTATGGGCACACATCTCTTAGATGGCAACCTATTAAGTGTGTCCACAGTGACCTGGTGATCAAGGGGTAAGGTGTCGGACTTCTGTGATGGGGTCCGGGGTTCAATCCTCGGTCCTGGCACAGATTTATCTGATTGCCAAACCCTTCCTTCACCTCTGACAAGACGTGTATTAATCACAACTTGTAAATATGAGGCCTCCGCCATGGTTCGGATTCCACGTTTAACTGTAGGTCCTCCATTTCATCTCACAATCACCCTACCATTACACATTAGCGTAAGTGCGTATAACCTGAATGGGTAGTAAGACGCGGTGCTACAACTAATAATAAAAAAAAGTGTGTCCAGAGTTGGCATAATTATGTACACACACAAAACCAGCAGTGGTGAGGTGTACTAGGATTCCGTGTCACCACTGATAACAGTTCAAAATGGAAGCAGATATTGAAACATGAGACAGGCAATTTACATTCTTGTGAACTCAGCACTTGTCAATATCAAAATGAAATGCATCAGGTCAAGAGTTTCCATAAACTGGTCAGTTCTGGATGTTTAATACAAGACATTTCACAACTTCTCTGGAGATGCACCCAAAAAAAGGGGGAGAGGGGGGTATAATGTTTCTATTCTAGAGATTGGGTGGCTTTGAAGTACATTTTCTCAATGAATAAGGGAGGGATATACATTAAATAACTTTACTTTTTTTGTGTGTGTATGTGTTGTGTGATTGTTTATTTGTAATAAACTTTCTCACAGTTGATTACTAGTAAGCTATTTGTTTGGTTGTTTATTTTTTAATTTTGTTTTTAAATTACCTTTACCATTTTAATATTTCAGGTTCAGGGTATTTTGCCACTGGTTTTGCAATCATAGTTATTTTGGAAATCTTATTCTTGCTTCCATTATGATATCCTCTGCCATGTTAGCTGCTGAAGATCCTCTCAACTCTACTGGAGGAAGGAATGATGTGAGTGAATCTTTTTAGTTAAATTTATTAGTTTACCATCATTCACTTTATTAAATGTCTTCATGTAAATTGAAAAGGTATTTTCAAAAAAAGTTTAATATTATCTCTTTCTGGTAATGATGTTAGACAAAGCTGTGAACTGCTTTTTTAATTTATATATTTTTGTCATAGGGTTCAGGTGCGGATCCAGAGGGCGAGCATGGGGGAATGTTTTTAGTTATTATTAAAAATAAGAATTAAAAAATTAAACCAATTAAATATATGTTATAATCACTCTGTTATTGTCACATATTTCACTAGCCATTTGCGTCACATATCAATCAATAGCTATAATTTATTTACATTTTTAACACATCTATGTTTTTTGTGTTTATTTTTATTAATTAAATTAACATCAAACTTTTATGCATAGTTTTTTTTAAGTTTTACAATTAATGTCTATATTTCTCTCCAATTTGGAAGGATTCTACTGTCAAAATTTCCCAAGGGGAAAGCTCCTCTGGCTGGGTCCCATCCATGAGAGCACCCCCTTTCTCCCCACAATATAATCCTAGCCCCCCCCCTCCTCCTCATGAAAATCCTGGACCCGCCCCTAACTAGTTCTCACTACCCACTCGTGTTATACACATATTAACTATTTATGCTAAGGTGTTAGGGAGGAGGAAGATTTAATTTGAAGGAATTGTACCAGCATTTGTATGTATGGAGGGTGAAAACCTGTTTAGGAAAAACCACCCTCAGTACACCCGACTGGGGAACTAGAGCTAATTTATAAAGCCCTTCTCATTGGATATGGCACTTTTAATGGTAGAGGCAGGAGCTGATCGGGTTGGCTAGAGGCACTGGGTTAACATACAATTTAAAATTAAAACTATATGCAATGCTGGCTATATTTATCAGAAATCCTTTGCTCTGAGCAAGGACAACACCACAGGCTATGCTGAGAACATTTGTTCACAAGTCTCGGCTCACAACTGTGTCGTCATCTGTTCATGCGCATACCCAAATTCATGGACGGTTCAAATGCGCAAACAACTTCCTACCTCCTTGGTGTTTTTGTCTTGCTGGATGCTCGTTACCTCGAAGACCATCATGTAGTGTCGTGTGCTATTTTCATTTATATTGTCTTGTTTAGAAAGTGTTACTTTGCTCATTCGGACATTCACGTCTATGATTTACCTCATAACATTTCTAACAATATTTAACAATAAAAAAAATTAAAATATTCCAAAATCTCTTAAGTTAAAAACTCAATTTAAGCTCCTTATTTTACAAGTTAAGAGTGTTGTGTTTTTAATTGCATCAAGCATATTGTTCAGTCTTGTACTTTTACATTATTAAACCTTATTTAGGGTATTTAAAGATTAAGCTCCTATAGCATCTAAAGTTTCTCTTTATTATTTCAAAAGCTGACAATTCTTTGTTTCACTCTACACATTTTACTTAGCTCATTTTTTAATTCCTCATGAATTTTACTAGATTATCTGAATTTAATTATTCCTGGCCTATTTTCTCCACTCTACAGGTGCTTTCAAAATTTGATAATGTCTTCACAACAATCTTCACAATCGAAATAAGTTTGAAAATGATATCATATGGCTTTGTTCTTCATGACGGTGCTTTTTGCCGTTCAGCATTCAACTTGCTTGATTTGCTGGTTGTTTGCGTCTCATTGGTTGCAACGTTCATTCGGTAAGTAATCCTTTAAAATATAGGATTTAATTAGAAATTTATTTTTCATATGTCTAATTGTTTGTCATAATATATTGTCATTGTATACAAATTTATTAAGGTTTCAAATGCTTTAATATCTATTTTTGTTTTAAAATAAAGCAACCACTTTTTTTTTCCAGTGGTTCTGCCATTTCGGTTGTAAAAATTCTACGGGTATTACGTGTGCTGAGGCCTTTGCGAGCCATCAATAGGGCAAAAGGTCTTAAGGTAAGGAATTTTAGCATATTCATTGTATATAAACCTTAATATTGTCCACATAATATATTCTATTAATAAATATGGAATAATTAAAACTTTTTTGATTGAAAACCGTTCATAATGATTGTGATGATATAAGGGGGATGTATCATTTATAGCCATTTTGTTATTATATATTAAAATATTAATAAACATGATTTGAAATAGGACATATGATATAATTAATTATTTACATAACAAAATAAATGCTTACAAAGCTAACCATATGGATTAAATAAATCTTGTATACAAACATTGAAAACAGTGTAAAATGATACAAATATATTCATCACTGTCATTTTAAAATGGTTTGATTGTGTCTAATGACTGCTACTTTAGTTGGTCATAGAGGTCTACTACACATATAGGAGATACTAGTTTAAATCGAATTGGGGCTTAAATAATGTTAATATTAACTGTGTGAGATAATCATATTATCTAATGTCATTTTATGCTTGTAATAGGTATTGTTATCCTGTGTTAGGTAGATTGTAATTTTTTTAACTACAGTTTTGTTTACAAAAATAAAAAATGCTCCAATTTATTACTGAGTGTGATCAAAATAAAAAATTCTACTCCCAAGCTTGCAAAACGCAAAGGAAAATTTTTCTTTGGGGGGGGGAAATAATTCTGATATTTTCTCTTGGGCCCTCAAAGATTTTAAATCAGTAAGTTATATATTATTCAAATCTTATTTCCAACCAACCATATTTATGTATTTCAGTTTTGTCACTTAGTGAAGAAGAAAAGATTTAGTGGTGTTAAAAGGAGGTGAGATGATGAGGGTTTTAATGACGGACTATCTTGCATGATCCTTTGTTGCTGTGCCTAGAACTTTTTTATTTCCTGTGGATTATTGGTAGCTCTACTTATTAAAATATACGAGGTTTGTAATCTGTGAATCACCAATGTGACCTTAGTTCTTATACAAGAATTCTTGGACTAAAGTTTTGGAGCTTGTTTCCCGAGATAAAAGATAATAGTTCACTTGTACAACATGGTTACATTAGCTACACTCGTGATTGGGCACTCTTGTAGTATAATTTGAAAAGTTCAGACAATGAATGGCCAAAACTGCCATATAAAACAGAAATGTGAAAGTTCTCTCACAATCCAGCCAATCGACCACTAAATAATATCCTTCAATTAGTGCAGTGCCATTATAACACCTTACCAAACAGAGATCAGATTTGTTATATTTTGAGCCTAGCCCACATAATATTATTTTTCCCTGCATTACATAAACTGACAATAATAATTGAGATTTTTTTTTTCACTCGCTCTGCCAACAATTGTCAGCGTGTTATTTAATTATATCTTGATCAGTGTTGAGCTTAACCATGAAAAAGAGAGGACCTTCCATAACAAAATACTTGAAATAATCTCCTTCATTAATAATTGATAATCAATATTGGTTTGGGTATGTTCAAAAATCTATGTATATGTATGTCCACAGACACACTAAAATATGGAATAGACCCTTTTCATTGTGCGAATGGTTTAAGGCATTACACTCGCAATATACTGGACTGCCAAGGATGGGGAGCTTAGAATTAAAATTCTGGTCGGGCGTATTAAGGATGGTTTTCCCCTAAACGGTTTAACACATTCCTTCCACACAAATGTGGGTACCCTTCCTTAAAATTTAACCCTCCCCATCCCTGATATATCAATGTAATTAGTACTAATATGAATTAAAAATGAATAGAGACACGTTAAAAAAATGTTGCTGGGAAAAGGGGATAATGGATCATGAAACTACTTTCTAAATAGTTTCTAAAGTTATTCTAAACTAAATAAATATTAACATCTGAACTACCGAGTGTTTTAAAAAAAAAGCTGTAAAAACCTCATTGTGTAAGCTCTCAATCAACCTATACCAACAGATTGGGTACTCTTCCCCAAACCCTTTTACAGTTATTATTAGAGAGGTTCGTGGGATTAAATAAATGACTATAGTAGCTGGTTTAAATAGTGCTTGTATAATTTAATTAAAATAATATATTGCCGACAAGATGGCCACGTGCTTACATGAATGATTACTGACTGGAGGTGATTGATACATTACAGTGTTGCCACTAGTGTTCAAATATAACTATGTTGCTATTTTCACATTACTCACCCCTCTTTCTCTGAACCCAACCATATGCGTTTCCTTGTACAGCTAGCAAATTTGGGATATGAGCTGACTTGTAGGTTAATTTTCAAGGGTTGGATCTAGAAATCGATTTAAAATTGGCCTCCCATACCAACAAAATGATTATTTATTGAGATTCTCTAGGAGTTTGAGAAAGTTAAAATAAATTTTAATACTGTCCTGAGACCAACAAAAATTAATCACTATTATGATTTTATTTTGTAAACATAAACATCAGTTAATACCTTGAACATGTCCTTAGAAATTATCTTCCCATTCTTGTATTCTTAGATTGTACTTGGTTTTGAAAATCCTAAACTGGCAGTAAGATATGACAGTGAAAAAAAGACTAGAAAAATAGTCAAGAGACAGTAAATTGTAAAGCAAAATGTCTCTGAACAAAATTCTTCATATACGTACTAGATGAATGCTGAGATCTTCAAGAAGAAAATTTGAAATCACATCGGAATTCATGTGAATATGTAGAAACTGACAGTGTCGGTCACATTAATTACATAAATATGGTGTTTAAACAGAATAGTTTTAATACAAACAGTAAATACTGGTATAGTTCCTTCTCATATTTCTACCTTTGACTTAGTGGTTAAAAAATGTTGTTAAATATGTCACTAATAACAGATACTTACATCAATTACTGTTTACCCGCCTCGGTGGCGTAGTTGGCTAACGCGCTAGTCGTGTTGAGCTCGACCGCCGAGGACGGGGAGATCAAGGTTTGAATCTCGGTCGGGTGAACTGGGGGTGGTTTTTCCTAAATGGTTTTCCACTCTCCCTCAACGCAAATGCGGGTTCACTTCCTTTAATTCAACCTTCCCAATTCCTAATCCATTAGCATAATTAGTACTTGAGCATATAACCCGAACGGGTAGTAAGACGCGGTGCTAAATAATAATAATAAATAAAACTTACTGTTTCCACCTTATGGCTTGGGTCACTTTTTTACTCGAGACATATATTTTCCGCTACCTTCTTCCTAGGTCTGTCATAACTTAAGACTAGGACAAGCACAACATCCAGTCCCTGGTCATTAATTTAACAATGTGAAAAGTAACCCCACATTTAACAAATGATAAATTTTTCAACCATGCCAGGAATCAAACCTGGGACCCTTAGCTCAGTAGGCAGACACACTACCGACTGAGCTAGGGTGTCTGATGAATAACAGTTAATTATGATAATTTATAGCTATAGTAAAATAGTCTTTAACTCTAGTATGACTTATGTTGTCACATTCTAACGACTGTCTTCATCCACTTTATTTTACTTTTCTTTCATGTCTATAGTGTACACAATTTATTTCCCTTCATTTCTTACCCTAATTCATAATTGTTACTTTCAAACTATTTGAACTGTTTCTTACTATTATTAATAATCTTAAACACATCAAAATGTTGTAAAAGTGAAACTAATCTACTGAGAAATAAATATTTTACAGCTATTTGGTTGCAAATTTTCATTAAAATTTTGAGTACCGTATTGGCCATGTTTAAAGAGTGAAATGGTGTACAACATTTACAATCATAGTACGTCTTTACTTTCAATAAATTGTTATTACTAAACAATGAATTATATTAAACTGAGTGAATGATTGGAACAAAATAACTTGTGCTTTAGTTCTGTGGCTCACCAGTCTGCCCTTCTCTCCCCACACTGTTCATCTCCCAAGATATCAAATAATCTAGTAAAATAAAAACATGAACAAAATCTATAATAAAGAGTGGTGTTCCACGAACCTATTGTATCCAACTTTTTATGTTCACAGTATATGTAACAAGGCCCCCCCC
>CABFVZ010000298.1:399705-420253 GCA_902151445.1 Timema monikensis | reverse complement strand
GAAACACCCCCCCCCCCCCCAAAAAAAAGGTACAGCCCTTATGATTTATTAAACATTGCAGACATGATATGGTAAAATCTTATTCAGGGCTGGATTTAAGGGAGAGTGATGGGCGTGACCGCCCAGGGGCCTCCACAAATATAGTTAAAACTTATTAATTTTTAAACTTAATAAATAATTATTTATGACCAAAGTAATAATTATTTATGACATGTTAGGCAAACCAATAATTCAGATTATTATTTCAAAACTTATACCTCTCTAGATCACAGTGACTCTGGTCGGTTTGTATGGAATTATTAAAAATCGCTTCATTAATTGAGTCATCACTACAACCAGAGTTTCCTGACCTGTATATATGACCGGGATGTAGACACAGCATAAGGGTACAACATTTTGGAATTTTTTCCTTAGTACATTTTCTTAAGGTTTTGGCAAGAACAAAATATATTTCTTTTTTTGTTTTAAGCAAACATAACTTATTGTAATGACAATATTTCCTTATTTAAATAATATCTTTAACATTGAGATGTTAATAGTTAATTTTGTAAAAACAAAAAAAAATATTTTATACATATATATATAATATAGAAATTTTGAAAAGTTTAATATTTTTTTAATGTTGGAAACTCAAACTATGTATTTCTTCAGGGCATTCACAATTCTAAATCTGGCCCTGGTCTTATTTCTAAATAAATGTTTAATCAACTTTATGTTAAAGACCTTTTTGGTTTTTTAAAATAAATGTGGATGCACATTTAAATTCATTTCAATTTAAATAAACTTAACATACATTTTCCACACTCCCTCCATGCTAGTACATGTACACGTCCTCTAAATTCAACCTTATTCATCCCTTACACACTGGTGTAGATAGTTCACATGTGTGTAACCCATACAGGTGATTAAACAAGGTGTTTTTCTGTGATAGCACTAAAACAACAGCAGCCATTTCTTACATTTGTGTCTGAATCGGTGCTAAAAATATGTAATATGAGGAATTAGGTATAAAGAGTGTAAATGAGAAAGTCCACTAGCATTGACCCAAAAGATAGCTCTTTAACATAACAAATACCAACAAGACTTCAATTGTGTGGCGGTGTTCAAATATCTTCTAATTTATTTTAACAAAATATCAGCAAAGAAATAATGATCTAATGGTATATAAAGGAAAATAAAAATACTTATTAATAATCATTGGATTGAAGAAAGCCCATGAAAAAGAAGAATTATCATACTAAAGTAGAATTCTAAAAGGTGCTTGCTTACCAATTTATTGATTGAACTTAAAGAGTACATATAAATAATTAAAGTTGCTACAAAAATCATAATCAAGGAATAAATTGAAACATAAAACTATTGTGAAAGAAAAAAACACTTTAAACAATATTTTTAAAATTTGCTATCATTAACATCATTAAGTTAAGTATTTGAGGTTGTGTCTTATGCATAGGTTATTTATTCTATGGGCCTAAACAATTTTCATACCTTTTTGAAGTGTTATTATTATTAGCACCGCGTCTTACTACCCGTTCGGGTTATACACACTTACGCTAATGTGTAATGGTAGGGTGATTGTGAGATGAAATGAAGGACCTACAGTTTAGCGTGGAATCCGAACCACGGTGGTGGTCTGGCATTCCACACATTCACAAGATATCTTGTCAGAGGTGTAGGAAGGGTTTGGAAATCAGATAAATTTGTGCCGGGACCGAGGATTGAACCCCGGCCGCCAGCACAGAAGTCTGACACCTTACCCCTAGACCACCAGGTCACCTTTTTGAAGTGGACAAATCATTCACTTTTACTTTTGAAATGTATATTTGTGTTTTAGCTACTTATCAATGTGCTAACAAAAGCCATTTTGTAATCTTATCTTCTCTAATTTGTTTAGGGCTCAAATATAGCAATTATTACATTTTGTATGCTTATGTAAAATGTATTTTGTGTCTAAATGTGGAAGAATATCACCTTTTTTGTGTTAAGTACTAAGGCTTAGTGTTTAACTTTTTCAGATGATCTGCATCCAAGTTTTTTCTTTTATTTTAGTAGTTTTATTACTCTTTTATTCATATTTTTTCTGAATTAAGAAATTTTTAATATGTTGAATTTATCACTGTGAATTTTGTGTACGAATTGCTAAGTAATTAAATTATAGCTTAACTTAAAATAATGTTGCCTTTCATGTTAATATAATTGTCAGACCTCTAACCTTAACAAAATACTCTTCTTTTTTCTTCAATTAATGTAGGTCCATACAATAATTGTCATCAAAATATAAATACCTAAAAGGTTTTTAAGGCGGGTAGAGTTGCAAACTTTTCATGCTTTCATCAAATATTAGTTGAGAATAGTTCACACATAACAAACACAAAAAAATATGACCAAATATGGCCTTGACTTGTCTTGTCTACCTAGTAGTCAGCAGAATATGTGTATAATATGTTTGCCTTCTTTTAAGTTTGTTGAACTGCTACCAGTGGCGTATTCTTAGAAAATTAATAGGTATTCTGTACTTTAAAAGCTGCAGGGAGGATTTGAGGGTCAAAGACTCTTAACCACTGTTGACCAAGAAGATAAAGAAATGCTTCCCCTGGAAATATTTAAACATGATAACCTCTAGTTTATAACAATGGTTCTCAAACATTTATGATTTTTTCGTACTCTCTTGTTATTTTGGGAAACTTTGCACCTCCCAAATCCCCTTGTCAATATATGTTGACTTATTTATATATTTGTTTGAATATCCACCTTTACAACCTAATACATATTCTGACTTCATAAAGTACACCAGAACTATGCACAAAACACACCAAAACATGAAACTACTGATGATTATCATCCACTCAAATTGTAATGTAATATCAAAACACAGCACACAGCACACTGCAGTTCATCACAATACCTAAATAATCTAAGATTTAAGTAAAATGGTAAGGGCTAAAGGTGAATTTACATGTACGCTGAAATTTGAAAGCAGTACAGTAAAGTCAGCACTGCTTAGTGGTGCAGCTGTTCACATGCTCGCAAAAAGTTGGAAATCTCTGTTTACCCATGATGCATTGAAACGTCAAACATAAAAATGAAAATATTACAATCTGTGCAAGTTACTGTATTTAAAATAAAATTAAATGTTTTACTTACTGCCTGGGTTTGATTTTGTCATCGATAAAACTCATGGCTTCCAATAAACTGTCGTCTTTCATCATTAATTTTGAGATACACCATCTTGAGAATGTGCTGTTTTGATAAATAACGCATACTTGAAAGTTTGCGCATGCACTTATCTGGTCTTCTTGGCCGGTTTTCTGTACAAGTGCTGGAAAGTTTGAAAATATCTCTACTCGAGCAGTGCGGGCTATGCTGGCCATGAGGACTCCTTGTGATCGGATTAAAACTGTCATGTGACCAAATCTCAGCACTGCTCGCGTTTTACAGCGAATGTGTGAATTCACAGTAAGAGTTAGGAGCACACTCCTGACTGAATAAGAGTAACATACACTATTAAATTGGTTGAGTGTAATTAAAAGTACACACTTATTTGAGCTATTTAGTATGCACTTTCTCGGTCGCGTGATTATATCAGCACACGACTTATAAATTAACTTAAATCTAGAACAAACACAGCACCAAGCCACACTGCCGTTAATTCAACACTGTTAGAATGGAAATTCAAATTTTACTAATGATATTTTTTTCGGCCATACCGGAAATAAAATCCAGATTTCTTAGTTCAGTGGGCAGGCAATCTACCAACTGAGTTAAGGTGTCGAACTAACAGATAGCAACACGAAAAGTAATAAAAATTACATTAAAAGAGTAAACTGAAGTACTAAATGGATCAAGTGTCCATAAGAACTTGGTGGGCGGAGTAAGGTAGATTGTCTAACTCACGTTGCAATAATAGATCATAATTATGAGCCTAAAACAATTTATTAAATCTTAATTATGCCCCAGAAGCTATTTAGATCTGTAAATTGTGATAAAACTAACAAAGGGGAGATTTTTTTCCTACTAAGCCTATTACTCAATCGCTACGACTTTGGTTTAATGCCAAGACATTTAAATCTGTAAATAAATTTAATTTTATCATTTCATGATAAATTATTTTGAAATTGTGAAATTACATTCCTAACTTTTGGGATTCTTTGATGGTTAATTTATATAAAATCACAATGACTAATAATTAGATAATGTATGCTGCAAAAAATTATAAACCTATAAGCAACAACCAAAAGAACAAGGTTAAAGCTCCATAAATACTTCATACTAAAAAACAAAACACTCTCTAGCTAATACAGTTTAATTAGCCCGTCATTACTCCCTCCCCTTCTTCACCTGTGTATACTCTAAGATGATGGTAAATATGCCTGCCAAATATATGATACATGTGCCTAGAATACATAAATATAATCAAATAGGTATTTAATTAGTACATAATTTTTTAAAACTTATTGTTTATACGATTATTTTACAAATATTATTTGCATTTATGAGCTATACTAGCTTAGTAAATAAAATCCTTGTGAAATTGATTCTTTAATATTTGTTCAATAGTTGGCACACTGTTTTACTGGAGATAAGTACTCAGCAGGCCCTGGGTTGTAAACACCCTAGTTCTTTGGCCAATGTTTGTTGGTGAGGGGCAAGGGGTAGTGTTGCAACCCCATAGATATTGGTCAAGGTCATTGGAACTTCTCTAGCTTTACCTGCTGTTTTTAAGCAGCAGGTCCTGAGCTTATAGAACCTTTTGGAAGAACAATTACTTAAAACACAATATTCTTGAAATATGAATAAATATTAATTATAAAAATTAATATATAGATACATTATACATGTATATTAATTCACATTTCAAACCTTACTATTTACACAGTTTGCACAAACAGCATAGAATTGAGAAACTAGTCCATATAAATATGGGTATGGGTCGCTGGACTAGCATACCCAGAGAATACGCCACTGGCTGCTACATACTTTTTTTTTCTTTATGAAACTTTGGGCAGCTCCATCAACTCTTCTAAATGTAAGTGAACGGCTGCTAAGAAAACTTACAAAGCCCCTTTTTTCCTATGAGCCCCAAAATTTCGAGCAGGAATTTTAGTGAAAATTAATCAATTAAAATATATGACATTGAGATGAAAGACAAGCAATGTAATTACATCACTATCAAATGAAGATATATTGAAGATATGCCTGCTTTACATTGTTATTGTTAAAACATAACAGGCAGAATTTTAAGACAATAAGTAGCAGAGGAATTTTAAATAAAGTGCAATAACTTACATTTGAAAATATATTTCCTGAATGATTACATTATGTGGTCTTTGTTTTTCCATAGCAGATGTAGTGAAACATTCATGAAAACCACACATTTTTGGTGTTTAGGAAAACAGAAGAAAACATAAAATGTTGAATTTTAATATTCTTTGTGTCTAAAGTAATATCTAATGTTTCCAATAATTAAAGATGTATATTTTCATCCTTAGTATAAAATTAAACATTTTCTCAGTAATATCAAGAAATATCCATCTCAAATCATTGGCGATACTGTAACAAATCAATATTCTAATTCTTTGTAAAGATACTTTATAAATGCATTACACATTTACTTATGTTTAAATTTCACAATGTGACACAAAATATAAATTAATATAATGTTCCATTATAATGCGTATTTATTAATTTATAACATTTTTAACATAATTTTTGAAGAGACTATACTACATAACTAATAATGCCATTCCACTTTAAAGTATAAACAAAACCTCCAATATAATTAAAAATATTTCTGAGGTAGTTATTATATGTGAATAATTGTATACATTCTGTATTTATATTTTCTTTGAAATTTTAATTTCAATAGCCTACCAAATGACAAATAAATGGTTCAAACACACATTATAATAATACCAAATGTTTATCTAGTGAACATTTTTAATTGTTTCTAAATTATACTTACACCTCGTACAAATTTTTTTTTGATAATATGTTATAATATTACCGATAACATTCTGTGAACATTAATATTTTTGAGATTATAGAGTGAATATATTGAATCTTATCGGGTTATTACTGGTAACATGTAGCATCCCATTATATGTATCAAGTAGCTATTGAAAGGCATGTCTGATAAGACTCATTTGGGAATTTTATTACAAAAATAATTAGAGCCAGTTCATTTTGGGATAGCATTGGGACCATGCTTAATATTAGTTAGGAAAACAATCATATTAAAATTTACCTCACACTGAAATGCATCATGGTGGGGTGGTGATGGGGCTTATGGTTTGATATCGGAATCATTAACAGATTGATGCTGGTGCAGGGACTTTGTTGAAGACTATTATTTTTGTAATGTTGCAATGAAACATCAACAAAAAAGTAATGTAACTCGTAAATAAATTTGTGTGGGATATAAAAGTTTTTCATATGTACATTATTTGTAAACTAATATTTTAAAATTCCCATATCCATTAGCTAGCTATCCTTATTTTATAGAATTTATATATGTTTTTTATTTCAATTAATTTTATTTCACAGCTGTTGTAACAATATTATAGTTGCACTATATATTTAACGATTTAAAACTATGTTGTATATTCAATATACACATCATTAGAAAAACTTTTTTAGCTATTTATTTGTAGTTTTTAAAACGTCTAAATGATTAGTACCGGTATGTAATATTTTATTATGAAAAGTAGGCAAATGTTATACGTAGTTATCATTATTGATTAATTCTTTTTTTTTTAACATCACCCAACCTGATATGGGATTCAAAGATAGATTAAGCACAGTACCATTGTGTGTTACAATAATGTCATCGTGGAATACTATATGCATACCAAATTTGGTAAAAAATAAGAAGATATTGGCCTACATGCGACTTTAGTCACAAGACTGTTATCTCTAATTACAGATATCGCACACTTTATTTTGCATAATCCCCATACAAGTCAACTAGGTAGGCTACTCTGTTTGATGCTGCCAACCATTCCCTTTGATATTTTATAGATAAATTTTAATATAAGTACTACATTAAATATATAGTGATGCCAAATGTGAATATTTTAGTTAGTTAATTAGTAATCTTTTTCTTTTTAACATCACGTCTCACTACTTGTTCATGTTATACATGCTTTGTATTGATTATTATAATGTGTCAAACATGTATAAAATCATATAATTAATATTATTATTTTGTACCAATTTTGGCAGGTCTGGTACTGAAACATGAGATGACTGTAAGGAAGTTTAGAGAAACATGGTTAATTAGCTCTAAAGTTGCACTGAGGTAACACACGAAGATATAACACAGTCAAATGAGTAACTTACACATGTTTGATTTTTTTAAAGGTTTTAAATAACAGTAGTTATACTTACATAGATATAGATAATTCTAATAAAGAGAAATGATCATTGATCTACTATAAAATTAATATTCAATAAAGTCCTTGATTTTCATTATTTCAGAATGTTGATAATACTATACTTTTTCTGATACTATGTTACCAACTTTAATTGCTCCTTCCGTTTTTAACCTAAACCATCAGGTATGTTCTAAATTTTTTATTCAAAGCTGGTTACTACACATTTTTAATGGGCTGTGTTTTTAAATCATTCAATAATAAACTCTTTAAAGAAGGATACATTTTGCATTATTTCTACATTAATTTTGTTAAATTAGAATTTATAATTCAGTGCAATTAACTTGAATCATAATAGAAAGTTACTAACTGTGACCCCCTTCATTTGCCGGATGGACTAAGGCAGTGGTATTTAACATTTTTTTGTTCGTGTACCCCCAAAAAATAGTGAAAGTCTTATTATACATATTCCATAATTTACACATAATATAATAAAAATTACATTGAAAATAATGTATTAGGTAAATTATAGTAAACTAATTTAAACAAGTTGAAAAATGACATTTGGTCATGGGAATCAAACCCGAGACCTTTAGCTTAGCCACCAATGATCAATCATTGAGCTATCCAATATTTATCTGAAACTCAGGCTCATTATTCACTCAAAGTTTAAGGTTAGTCTGTGATGGCTATGTGGGAATCGTCAGCTACATATGAGCGATCAATAGAAATTCTTAAAGCAAAATTCCTATGAAAATCAACACAGAGTGCAAAACATTGTAATTATGGCACTCTTCATATGTGTTAAAAATTACAATCTTCTGTCGTATACTTGGAAACATAACAGCCCTCTCGAGTTGCATATGGCTGTAGTATATGATGGTTCGTGATACTATTTGTCACTCATATGTAGCTGACGATTCTCACAGGTCCATCACAGACTCGGCCTTAAACTATAAGTGAAGATTAACCCTGAGAATGGGACACATCCTGGGTATATCGGTGGTAAAGCATTAGTATGCGATGTCAAGTCCTGGGTTAGATATGTTTGTCGAATTTTCATTTTTAAACTAGCATAAATTAATTGACTGTGGTCACCTACATATGTACATTTCTGTAATTACAATGATTTGCAACATTCAAGTTGATTAACTTAATAAGTTATTGACACAAGTTTTAATTGGTATTTATACTCACATACAGACATGAATAAGTACATTGAGAATATATAACAATCATAAATATAAGTGGCTTAGTATGTTTTTAAGTTTGTCCAGAAAATAATTTATATGATAATGTGTTTTATAATCTAGGTTAATCTGTTGGGATGTGATTCTCAAAAGAAAAGATGGATGATCTTTGTTAAGTCTATTTCTAAGATCACTTTTTATAAGTTACATGGTTGAAAACCAATGTTCGCATGAATATGAGGATGCGAACAATTCCAAATATCTTTCGACATGATTCGTCACGTTTGTAATTGTTGATTTTGGAATGGTTTTATATAAATACAGTTTTGTTGTGTTTCTAAAAGCCTACTACACAACACAACACACTTAAATTATTTATCTTTTGGGCCAGATCAAACAAACCGGCGGGCTATTGTTTTCCCATCCCTGGTTTAAGGAGTCACTCTCGTGTTAGACTAAACTGCTGAAGACTGGGAAATCGGAGTTTGAATTCCTGCCAAGACTACTGAAGGGGTATATTCATAAATTGTTTCCACTCTTCTTCCATGTAAATGCAGGTGGATTACCTCTAAAATGCTTCCTTCCTCATCCTTATCCCATTAGTCATTATCATATATGAGTATAACCTGAACAAATAGTAATATGCGATGTTAAAAAACTAATTGTGACATTTCAATATCAGCTTTATTAAAATCTCGATGTGATAAAATTAATAGGGTATAGGAATTTTACCTCAACTTATCAATACTTGTCCACGAGTTATGATCAAAACAAAATTGCCTGCCATTCGACACCGTTATTTTTTATAATATCCCAAGCATCAACCTAATTTATATTTAAAAATTGTAATTTATGTTTTCCTAGCATAATTTCACTATAGTCTATATTCTAATGATTCTAAGATAATAAAATAAAAATGAGTTTACAAAATCCCAACAGAATTAATGGTACATCACAATCTTGTAGTATCCGAAATTATCGTAATAAATAAAGATAACAGAATTAATGGTACATCACAATCTTGTAGTATCCAAAATTATCGTAATAAATAAAGATATACAAAATCATAGCCAAAATAAAACAATATTTTTGGTTCATTATGTTTCATCCCCACCCCAACAGAAATGTGGATCATTATTTTTGTAAATTTGGTAGATTCATTCAGGCACAACACATAACCAACTACCAAGAGTATCATTGGAATTTGAATATGTTCATGTTGGACCTACATTTATTCAACTGATTCTATCTTAGATATGTCATCATGTTTAACATTAGATATTCCTTTTTCATATGTGTTTAAATTTTTTTATTTTATTTCTTATAATCTTTCTTGAGCTAAATATATTCTTTTATTAAATGTGTTTTAATCAACTGAATTAAATTTGCATATTTTGACTGTTGTGACTTTTCTTACTGTCTTACATTTAGAACATCTTTATAACTGAGTAATTTTCTCTTAACGTCTATGAGTTGACTATCTAATATCTTTATTTCACTGTTTGACTTTTTTTTTCCAGGGTAAATTCTTTAGATGTAATGATCGCTCAAAAATGACAAAGGATGAATGCCAGTAAGTAAAAATAGTATATTGTTCTTATTTTCTTACTCAATGATACTTTATAATATTATCTTATTTCTAGGGGTGGTCGAAAAGCATACCGTACTACAGAGTTATCTAACTAACTCAAACTATTAATGACATACTTTAAAATGATGATATGAAATATATATATATATATATATATATATTAATAATAATAATAATCAATAAAAATTGTCATTCACGATTTATTAATATAAACAGACCCATAAAACCTAATTCTATATAGAAAAACTCTTATGGACGACACAAGATATATTTTAATTATTGCTCTAGTATCGAATAGTAAAAGTTTAAGAAATAAACATCTTTATTCTTTCGTGTTTATTTAAAAATTAAATTTTAACCTATGGCCATGCACTGTAGCAATATATAAATGTTAATAATGAATATTATCCTATGTTTGCACACTATAAAATATATTGGTTGTGTTGGTGGTGTTTAAAGCCTACTTTTTTATTTATTCAAAGCCAAAGAATTATATGAAATATTCCTAAAGTTGAATGAATATAAAGTATTTTCAAAATAATGCTTGTTGGAAAAAAAAAATATGTTGAGCATGTTTATATAGCTTTAAACAATAAACAAAAGTTTAATATTGTTCTATTGAAAGAATGAATAGCAAATTTTGGCCTAAGATAAATGAAGTAAATTTCTAAACATGCTATTAAATTGCTTAAGATATTTGTCATGTGAACATTAATTTACACTCTTGCTATGAAATGAAATAGCTTGACTTTTTATTTTGAACATCAATATTTTTATAGGCAAAGTTTTATAGTTGTTGATGCTATTTATTTTTTGAAACAAATTCAAAGTTTTGAAGCTTCTCATACTCTAGGTTATATATCTATTTTCATATTATATCCAAGCAAATAAAAGCACCAACATGCAACTTTTATGAAGATTGATAAACTTATTATGGAAGAATCGCATTAAAAACATTGAAGGTTGAAATTGAAACACAAGTTTTAAACATTAGCTAGATTGAAATTTTGAGCAAATAATTAATGTTCTTTCCCAAATATATTACACATCTGAGATTGTCTTTCCCCATAATTCGGGAAATATGTTCATTCATAACAGGATTGAATTATGCAATCAACTCAACGAGCCCGAGAAAATCTCCATTGTTTTTGCTGTAAAAGGTTTTGTGAGTTCCTTGAGAAGCCATGTTGTGTAGGGCAAGGAACTGTGTGATGGCAAGATCTCTCGGCAAGGAACCGTGTGATGGAAATATCTCTAGACAAGGAACTGTGTGATGGCAATATCTCTCGGCAAGGAACTGTGTGATGCCAATATCTTTCGGCAAGGAACTATGTGATGGCAATATCTCTAGGCAAGGAACTGTGTGATGGAAAGATCTCTAGGCAAGGAACTGTCTGATGGCAATATCTCTAGGCAAGGAACTGTGTGATGGCAAGATCTCTTGTGGGGACATTTTTCCGCCGCTTTTTTTCCTGATAAATTAATCTTGATTCTCATCATAAATTGCCTCCTTTCTGCTTCAACTCATTTTTCATAGCACTTTAAGTGGTTAGAGGACGGAAAGAGTTTTTCCGATTTGTCTTCAATCACAGTTTCCATTTTCATCTAATAATGTAGTGCTGGTGATTGCCATGTTAAATACCGTGCAGCAAAAACTGTATACACTTAGCTTTGACTGGGAATACACTAGCATCACATTCTAATTTTATCATGGTTGGAAGCAAGCTGATAATAAAATACGTTGGAAAATGATCTTTCTGCACCGTCTCTAGGGTAGCTGTCTAATATTGTTGAGAATGGTCCTTGCAAAATAATAAAATCACGTTCAGTTGCGCTTATCACTTTGGGCCAATTAGCCGGATATTTCAATTTGTCGCATGAATTATTCATTTCTTGGATTGTATCAGTCTCATAACTGTGCTCAGTATTTTTCCTGGCTTTAGAATTATCGGCATTAATATTTATTAAATCTTCTGAGTAATCTTAATCCTCCTCTGAGCGCTGTTTCAACATATGATCATCATCACATTGAGTTTCAATTTCAATTTCACTTTCACTTTCTTTACTAGTGCTTGCCTTCATTAAATAATTACAAATTAGTTTAGCGCTTGACCTAGTTTCTTGTAACGTTTTTGCTTTTCATTTTCTATTTTCAGCTGCAGAAAGTTTGGAAAACATTTTATTAACTCTAAAAAAAATAGATTTAATATTATTAAAATAAACAGAAACTACAAAAAGTACAAACACAATAATTACAGC
This sequence comes from Timema monikensis, assembly GCA_902151445.1. NCBI lineage: Eukaryota > Metazoa > Arthropoda > Insecta > Phasmatodea > Timematidae > Timema > Timema monikensis. The sequence continues at coordinate 407,843 of CABFVZ010000298.1, read as the reverse complement.
AATACATCATACGACACAATACACTTCACCTACTACTTTACCTACTAAAAAGGTTTGGACCAAAATAATAATAATAATTGAAAACAAAACTTAAGCAAAATTTAACAGAACACCATATAAACTAAAAATAATTAGTGAATGGCAATATGCCGAACAATAAATAAAGCGAGTAAGTGATTGTCAATAAATTACTCACATGGAGGTTAGGTGCCTGATTAAGAATCAAAACTAACATTACACATACCCTCAAACCCCTGCCGCCCACCAAAAGTTTGGCCTGAGCCCAACTTATAGATGGTTTTTACTTTGTTAATGTATTCTAATGCACTAATTTGAAATAAAAAAGTACTCTATTTGGCGTGGATGTAAATATTAATTTAAGAAATAAGCATTCTTCTTACAAATTACTTTCTTTAATTATACTTATATTTTCCCAAATAAAAACAAAAAATATTTATTTTTAGGTCATTTTGGCGCCCCCCTGAATTATTTGTGTGCGCGGTTGTACACGTAGCACACACCTTAGACCAGCCTTGCTGAAATATAAGAGAACTCTCCCTTAGGATATAATAACATAAAATTATTATTTTTCTGTCGTTCATATTGTCTTGACTCAGTGTGAAAACATTTTTTGAAATATTCTAATTTTATTATATTTAATTAATATAAAAATATAAATTTATAACACCCTTAACATTAGATTCCTCTTGAAGCAATCTTATGTCTTTTAAACCTAGTTTAGGTTGTAGGTGTTATTCATTTTTTAAGACTCAAATAAACTACTAGCCAAGGAACTAAAGAGGAACACAAAACTACATTATGAATAATATACTTTCAGGTGAAGTAGGCAGGAGGGTGTGTGAGGGGGGAGAGGGAGAGGGCGAAGCCCCAAAATATCTCCCCATGTTACAGCCCTGCAATCTATAAAGCACTAAAAACATTTTAAAACTTTACACTACTATTTTTCTCTATATACCGCCTTTGTCATTTTTGCATTACAAATACTGTTAAATCCTAAGGTTGGATTTATTAGTGTCTAGAAAAATATTTCTGTAAATTTTACTAATTCTCTAACCTTAAGACAAGTAATGTATAGAAAAATAATTTTTTATGCTATTCATTTCCAAACAAATCAGATTTTTAACATTACCAAAACTCTATAGCTATGATGGGGTGAGCAGTGGCTAATTTTTAAAAGTTATCAGTGAATATCTATGTAGATTCTAAAACATATTTGTAAATGAAGGTTGCTGCAATTGGCGAAAGATCTCCACTATCTTTTCCCATAATTCCACAATTTTTGTCGATGGGCTCTCCTTAAAAATAGTTAGCATACCCTATGCATATGCATTGGGTGGTGTAGGCCCATGGTCAGGGGATTTCGATGGGTAAGGAAAATAGGTTTTACTGTAAATTTTGTGTTCACTAAAGTGTTCATGAATCAAAGCGAGTGAGTTTCTGGCCGTGTGACAAGTGGCCCCCTCCTTTTGTAACCATCCATTGATTATGACGTGAGATTTTTCTTGAATGACAAAACCTTTGCAGATCCCTCAAAAATGGTATGAAAATTAAGTATCTATACTGGTCCTGGTTAACTCTCAGATGATGTCCATCATCGTCTTCCACCAAAAACAGGACCAATACACCATTTGCAGATACTACACACCATATTGTTAAATGTGCAGAATGGAGGTTTTTCTGTGTAATAATGTCTTGCCGTTAAAAACCAAGGATACGAGTAGTCTGGCTATGTGTAGCCATTGAAATAAATGTGGCTTTCATCCATAAACCATATGTTAGACAAGAAGATTGGATCATCTTACTTCATAGCTAACACTGAATCACAATATGCAACTCTAGCATGCAGGTCAACATCGTTCAAACACTGTTCAATCCTTATCCGATATGGAAACCCCCTCATTCCTTCAAACAATTGATGAAGGGACGTCTGACTGATACCCATTTTCAAAGATGTTCGCAGGAGACTTTTCTTCAGAGATTTCAACACCTGATTCAGGAGCTGTCCATGATTCACATTGTTTCCCACCATCATTGGCTGACCTGTGCAGCCCTTTTATTCTGTGAAAACATTTTCTCTACTGCGAAACTTGTCAACAACTTGCAACATAACTGTTACTTGGAGTCAGCTTGCGAAACTTCTTACTAAATTCATCTGAAATCTGTTTCAAACTTCGGCCATTTGAACATCTAAGTCCATATGAATGGAAATAATAATAAAAAATAATCATATTTGCTGCAAAACTATACTAAACACTTCATCTCCAATATGACTGAGCATATGAACATACTACCAAACAAATGAAGCTATACTTGTGTGGCGCACATGCTTAGTAGCCGTGCAACAATTTCACTATTCTTTGTTTTGGCGCATACAATACTATAACAATACCGTAGCTAATCCTGTAAATATTATATTTACATTTTTTAAATATATATCTTATAAATATTGGCATACTAAGTAAAATAAATTCATAGTATCATCAGTAATGGAACTAGAAATCCCTTCTGCTTTTTTCTTTTAATGGAATAATTATAAGAGGACCCCTCTTTGACCCTGCGAAATCCATTTATTATTTGTTTTTGTACATTAGAATTAAATGCAAGCTATCTCTATTGATTTCATAAAACAGTGAAGAATAAAGTGAAATCCAAGTTAAATTAACTAATACAAAGCCTACAGCGATGAATGAGGTATCAGTGGATAGGATTTCTTACCGACTTCTGACATAGCTTACTCAGTTTACATTAAAATGCATTGTTTGTTTAAGATTTAAGTTAAAAGAAAAAGCTAACATTATTTTTGTATCAATTACCGAAAATAAACTCTATATCTTCACATAGTATTTAATTTTGACAACCCAACAAGAGTATAAATCATTTTTATGGGGGGTGGGGTAGGGAAATGTTGAATGTGCGAAAGTTTTGTAAAGTTTAACTGGTAAATTAATATTAAATCTACTTACACTCTTGTTCTTTACTTTGTGTTGGGAGGAAACAGGTTGCATTATATACAATATATACTAAATATAATGTAATATATGATTAATACTAAACATGTTTTACTTTCCTTAGAGGCACATATCTTGTGTTTGATGATGGTGACATCGATCAACCAAAAGTGGAAGCTCGTGAATGGGAGAGAAATAGGTTTCACTTCGATGATGTAGCTAAAGCTATGCTTACGTTGTTTACAGTATCTACATTTGAAGGATGGCCAGGGTGAGTATAACAAGAATGTTTTTATAAGATTTACATTTTAAAATATTATAACCATAAATAAAACAGTTTCCCAGGAATTGAATATTTGTAGTTTTACTATCTCGAAGGTGTTAAGTTAAGATCACATTGTTGTGGATAACTATTAACCCTGTTCCATGTTTTATTTATATGTTTGACCATTTCCCTAGTTACATTAGAAATACAGGTTTAGTACTAAATTTATTTGTTAGTAAATTGTAAATAAAAATATACATAATGATATGAAATATATTTTTTATGTTGTGCTGTTTGCATTATAGACTGGTGTTGGAAGGCTAATGAATCAAACTATCAAAATCTTTCATATGTTTTTATTATATAGACCAAATAGGGTTGTGTCTAAGAGATAAGGTAAAATGTGTTTGTTGGCTGACAAACCCACCAGAACTTTTGTACCTGTAAAAAATATTTCATAGTGCTAATGATCAACTTTATGCCAAATTATTTGTTTCTATAGTTTTGTAAACAGCTATTGTAAGATCTTTATCATTTAAATATTATTATTATTACAGTTTATTTTTAATTCATCCTATATCAAAGAACACGAGCTAACATTTATGATCAAGTATGTGAATAGTTATTTGTTTTAAATTTCTCATGTAGAGAAATTATTGTAGGCTCTAATCGTAAAAATTGTCAACCTCGAGATTGTGATATTTAAATTGAATATAGCCCCATACTAAAACTAAGGTGTTTTTTTTTTCTAAATCTGTACCTTAGACGATTTGGTAGATTTCATTCATACTTTATATTTATATGGTCATACCTCAAGACAAAATTGTGATTTTAATCATAGCTCTAAAACCAAGAGTAATTTACAAATGTCTGATTTTATTTTTAATTGAAATATTTCAAAAATGACACTAACAATTTTGCTCAAAATGATTATCTGTGAAATGATTTAGATCAAGGATATACGAATTGTAAGCCACAAAGTTTCTTGGAAAACCAATCTACTGTAGTAAAATTAAGGTTTTTATCTGAGAAATGCAATTTTTTGACTTGCGTTGGAAAAATACATAAAAGCTCCAACTGGTGTTCATGTTTAGTTTCTTCTTTACATTATCTGTATGCCTATTATGTTGATTTATCAAAGATAGTATATTTTAGTCAGAAAATTCATTTGTTATGTGTTTAAACATGTTTAAATTACCACTTCTTATTTCATTCACAATTAAATACCTGTTATCATTTTTGCATAACTTGTCAAAAATTATCTGATTGGAATGCAGTCATCCAATATACTCCTGGATTCAATTGTGGCCTTTGGGCACTTATAAACTGGAAACTCCTCTTTCAGATTATAAATGTTCATGGTTTACAACCTTGGGGTCACAATGCTTGCTAAGGTTATAGTTTTGTTTACTTTTTATAATTATTATAATAAGATTATAATGATTATATTGATTATAAGAAGATGCAAAATTCAAATAGAAATGTAAGCGTTTAAATTGATAAAAACTGTCACATTACTCTTTAAGTTCCTGTTGGTAACTCAACTCTGACAGTTTCTTTCTTACTTGTTATAATATTATAATGTTTAGATGAATGGCGACGCTAGCGCAACTTTTAAAATACCAACTGGGCTCATTAATTCCCTTTTGAGACATCTTTGTTGAATTCATATAGTCATTAAATGAGCAATTTATAAAAATGAAATCAACTACACGGGCTTAACACCATTTTGGTTTGGTTTGTCAGTGACAGGGAGATCAGGAATCAAATTTTGGCCGGGACTACAAATGTGATTTGGAGGATAGGGGAGGGGGGGGGGGCTGATTTCTAACACAGTTTTCCCTATTTTACTTTCACACAAATGAAGGTACATTTTCTATAAATTCTACCTACACAAGTGTAATTAAATGTGGATAGCCTGGACGGGTGAGATTTGGTGAAAATAGTAATGTAAAATCTAGAATATGAATGCTTGTATATTATCAAGGGGTTGCTATGATCTAGAAGATGAAAATTATGGTCAAACCCTGCTAAAGGTTGGAAACTACTGCTGTATACTCAGTAATACATTCAAGGGTACTTTACTAACAGCAATTTTTAAAGAATTTTGTTCCACACTATAGTACGAGAAAGTATATATGATTGTGTAATAACATTTATTTTTATCTCTCTTTATTACAGATTGTTGTATGTTTCTATTGATTCCAACACAGAAAATAGAGGACCAGTTCATAATTATCGGCCAATAGTGGCTGCATATTACATTATATATATTATCATTATTGCTTTTTTCATGGTCAACATTTTTGTAGGTTTTGTTATTGTCACATTTCAAAATGAAGGTGAACAAGAATACAAAAACTGTGAGCTAGATAAAAATCAAGTAAGTTTTAAGACTAAGTTTGGTAATTTATATAATACTGGGGGTGGGTTTGTTATAACTGCAGTGGCTCATCTCAAAGTCCCCTTACATGGGACGATAAGGAATGTTTAAATAATCAATTATCTTTTTAAGTAATTTAATTTTTTTTAACAAAATTATAGTTGCATGTATGAATTTTATGATGCCATTAGGCTACTAGCTTATTTATGCATTGAGGAGAGTTACAAAAGAAATGATTTGCTAATCACACTTTCAGAAGAGGGGGTGGTGCAGGGAAGAGGGGGGTGAATATCCCTCAAAATAATCCTTTTTGTACATCCTAAAGCAACTTTTTTTTTAATCTAAATGTGCCATGTGCATTTTAAATTTGAGAAAATATTTGATTGGAATCTCAGTAGAATTAGTACAATGGTTATGTATTATAATATTTTGAAATATGTAATTCTGATATGATTAAATATGATTTTAAATAAACTCGAAAATGATCACAAAAAATATGAATCCTTAGGCCAGTTGCTTTCATGTTTATTTCAACTTAAGTATATCATAATTATTTTGAATGAGCTTGTCCATATAAATAATTTACTTTGGATAATTTTATTACACATTGTATTTCTTGAAAATTTGAATGCTGGCCTACTCAAAACTTACATATTTTGGAGATGATAATAGAATTTTAACTCTATGATTTTTGGTTTTCAGAGAAACTGTATCGAGTTTGCCTTAAAAGCAAAACCTGTTCGCCGCTATATCCCAAAACACAGAATTCAGTATAAAGTTTGGTGGTTTGTTACATCTCAGCCATTTGAATATACAATTTTTGTTCTAATTATGTTGAATACAATAACATTAGCAATGCAATTCCACAAACAGCCAGACTATTATAACAGTTTCCTAGATACTTTAAACGTTATCTTTACCACAGTTTTTGCCATGGAATTTGTTTTCAAACTTGCAGCCTTCCGATTCAAGGTAAGAATATTTTTATTATTATTAGTAATTATTTAATTAACAATAACAATTGCTTAGTGAAAATTTAAATTTTTTCTGGAAATCATTAAAAAACTAACATCATTTTGTGATTAAAAATTAACTAAACCTTTGCTATTTAATATTACCTACTGTTATTTTCTAAATAATGATAATGATATGTCTCTGAATAGTCAGCAAGGCATTTTTGGCTAACATAAATACTGAATACTTCATGCACAACAAAATAAAGACTATTACTACTATGTTAAGTTTCATGTTTTGCAAAATTATAAAAAGATTTATATGAATATGTATTGATTTTATTTTTTTGCTTTACGTTACCCTACCAGTCTAGGCTATACCCATTTAATTACTCTAGTGAGCTAGGGATGAGGAAGGTAGAATTTAGAAAAAACATACCAACATTTGCATGAATGAAACATACCAGCATTTGCATTAAGGGAACATAAGACTCTAGCTAATGAAAAAACTTTTTCTTACACACAGCTGGATTTGCACCTTAACATTTCCAACATGTTTTACTCATTTGTTATAAATGTTACACTCATTTGTTATAAATGTTACACTCATATGAGTGAAACATAAAATGAATTGTTTTTACATAAAGCTATATTGCAATCCTTATTGACACTGTTAACTTCTAAAAAAAAATACTTACAAAATAACCAAGAATCACATTGCTCCTTTTTGAAACACCAACAAAAAAAAATAATTCTCTTCTTCATTAAAAAGTATTACAGTAGCAAAATGAAATCGCATAGATGTGGGCAGGGACCTTATTTTATTTAAGGAGGGACAAGCTGTTAAACTTAAAAGATTTCCTAATGAAGGATACAGTTTCCTCAACTCCTTCACTAATGATTACAACACTACGAAAACCTTCAATTAATAAAAGGGAAAACCAATATGAAATTAATATGCCATCTTGTTTAATTTTAACAAATCCAGATTACATTTACATGATAAAGTTGCTATTGGATATTTTTGTTCTAAAATAAGTTCCTTTGTTGATTAATGTATGAAATAGGCTCTTACCTGCTGTGCTACTAGTTAGGATCAGATGCATGGGGAGGGATAGGGAAAGGAAGATTTCCCACACACCCTCAAATGGTTAGGTAATGGTGAAATTATTCGTTTTATTTATATTTCCATTTATTTCTATCTTCTGTATACTGAGCTAAGGGCATGGCCGAAAAATCTATCATTGGTGAAATGTAGGTATGCCCTTTCACATTGATAAATCAACGGGCGGGGACAGGATGCTGGACCTGTCCTAATCTTAAGTTAGGTTATAAGGCATATGAAGCTACTACAGGACTAGCAAGCCATTAGTGGAAAATATATGGCTTGAATAAAAAAACTAATAAAAAACTGACCCAGTGCCACAGGCTGGAAACGGTAATGGATGTAAAAGTAAAATTTATTGAAGTCCAGGATGACCTTAAAATCACTTTTGAAGGTTGTATTAGAAAAAAAAATCTAGGTTCCTCTTCCCTAAAACTGGTGAGTATTATATCCCCCCCCCCCC
>CABFVZ010000298.1:370652-398119 GCA_902151445.1 Timema monikensis | reverse complement strand
GGATTTTTTTTTTTTTTTTTTTTTTCATTATAAGCTATTTGGAGTGGTACTTCCCCATAAACCTTTTGAGATTTGAATGCCCTAGAAGCTATTTAGAGTGGTCTTCACTAGAATTAGACACCTATTATAGAAGCTATTTTGAAGTGGCCTTCTCCTGGCAAATTTTTGAAAATTGGGGGACTAGTTTACTAGAAGTTATTAGAGTTTGATACAAAACCATCTCCAGCTTTATGTTCAATAATATTAGTGGGGAGTTAGATAAATCTAAAGGGGGCAAGTTTATTCCATGGGAGGGATGAGTGTATTCCAGTATGGGGGGACAAGTTCTTTGCAAGAGGGGAATGCCCCCTCCTCCCTGTTTCCACATCAATTTTTTACTTTGGTTTGTACATTTTTTTAAAAATCTTTGTTGTCACTTTTACAAAGTATGAAAATTAATATGTAACTTAACTGAACACTGAAATGTTATGCACATGATGAAGTATTTAAATTTAGCTTGGTTTACATCTCAACTCTCTTTTTGTGCCCAATTTTGTTTTCATATAAAATTCATATAACAATATAATTGTGACAGATATCAATAAGTTCCTCTTGAGGAAATCCCATCTAGTGGGCTGGGCATGCGCTGTTCTTTTGTATGGATAGGCATTTTATTACTTGTCATTCATATTTTATTTGATACTTTTTTCACCTTCTACATATTTTTTAACTTGTAAATCTGGATAACGGACCTGGACCTGATATGATGGTACCAAATGTATGAATATTCATCGCTCCCTCCCCACCCTATCCCCGCCACTTGATGGTGGGCCTGAATGAGGATAATATCCTGGCATTTTATTCTGAAATGGTTTATCCACTCACCTTCTATGTACAATCCCTTTATGATACGTTTTATCCCTATTATATTATTGTAAATATGTAACTAGCTCAGACAGGTAGTTAGATGCAGGGTATATAAAACCAGCTTTGTTAGTTTAGTTGTGCTTGACATACACATGTTAAATGCAAAATACAAATTGTGAAAAATAAATTTTGTATTTTTAATTCTATGACATAGTAAGACAATAAATATAAACATGCCTGATATCCAATCTAAATAGATTGATCTTAACAATATCGCAATATGCTACAAAATCTATTAAAAAAATTATATCTCTAAAAAACATTTAGTATTGCCTTAAAATCTTAATTTTAAAATGATCAAGTACACTTAAAAAATTTATTGCTGTCTCAATATTTATTTTTTATGATACTTTGAACATTTTAATCCAGATATTTAATGTTTATGTCATAATTGGTTGAGGTTCAAGGTCTGTTTATCATTCATCAATTAAGAAACAAGGGCTTCACCACTATCACCATCCACCATCTTCTCCAACCACTTGAAATTTACATTTCACAACATCTTTATTCATTTTATTATTTTATTTTAATTTTTTTCTTAATGACTACAAAGTCAGTTCTGAGCAAATCATATTTAGTTTAAATTTCACACAAAAGGAACAAAATAATGTGCTGTATTTTATGGGCTATTTTAAATACAGTATGGATTTTTTAGTGCTATTTTACATTAGTCACTTGTTATGATTTAATTTATTTGTTATTATAAATTTTATTTAAAAAGTATCATAAATTTGTGAGTCATATTTGTATGACTTTTAATACATATAAGACAAATGCAACTTTTAAATCAGCAATATAAAATGATATTTAGTAAAAGTGGTGAAAGTGCAAATTTGAGTACTGATCATGATTGTAATTGCAATTTTCTCTTCTAGTAATATATTTTCTTCTCATTTTCTTCAATACCATTGTTTGTTAAAAATTGCGTGCAAATAGTTTTTTTTTAATTTTATGACCTTAAACAACCATTATATATGTCGAATGTATATAACAATCCCAATATTTTGCTAGAAATTAAAATGTGTTCAAACTCCCAGTTTCTCATCTTAAGACTATTACACATTTCAGTATTTCAACAGAATCGTTCGAAATACAGAGAGCAACATGTATGTAAAAATATTTGTGTTGAGTGTGAAATTTAAGTTTGGTGTTAATGCTAATTCTAGTTTAGAAAAAAGCTTGAGCGCATTATTAACATTCAATTAGAAGTAGTATGCAATTTATTCTAACCTGAGTATGTATTTTACTATCAGATAGAATCTCTATAATTGATATAAATAAAAGGAAATCATATCAGAAAACTGAATTTTAAGTAACTAAATCAACATTTGCCTAAAGAGAGCATGGGAAATCACCCTAATTGAAACAGTATTGATTGAACATTGACTCTGGTCTCCGAGCATGCAACCTTTTCACTTACATAATCAAACCGATCTCACTATGTTGTTTAAAAATATTATTGTTTTATCAAAAACGATTAATGAAATTTCTCATATCAAAACTAGATAAGGTATTAGTGTTTTTTTATGTATATAAATACAATCACTGAAATCTGAGTTATGTAACGTGATATTCATGCCTTAAAATAATTACATATTTCTCAAAGAAATAAATTTGCATCAACCTAAATGTAGGCCTCTAAAACTGTAAATGCCCTAAATATGGACCAGAATTATAAATGGCCTACTTTATAATGTAATTACTTACTTTGTTATAACCTGTAGGTATTGGCATTATATTTGAAAAAAAATTGCTTTTTGTATGGATTTTAAACTCTAAACATATATATATATATATATATATTCACTTAGCAGTAATAGTAAAAATATCTTGTGATATTCAAATTCAATATTTATCCATGGCCTCCTTTCACAATTATGTCGATATGAAAGTAAAAAAGCTTACTATTTTATCTTTATTTCTTATTATTTTAACTTATTACCTGTTCAACATACTATTTTATCAATCAATTTTATAATCTTCGTACTTATAAAATATTATACATTTTTAAACAATCATTAGATTTAAATTTTGTTTTGTAGACAGGAAATTAAATATATATATATATGTATTTAACATGGCTCGATAAAATTGCATTAGTTTAGAGTGTAAATACTCACTTTTAAAATAACACACTTGATACCAGTAATCGTTGTTGAAGTAAAATACTAGTTAGTATTAAAATTAATTTCCTTAAATACAAATTATGTAAGTTTAAGAAACGCATACTACTCTATTGAGCCAATAGAAATCTGCAAGGCAATAAACATAGTATTTACAACTGGCATTACTTAAAACTAATGGCACACTAATAAAATGACTCAAGCATGATAAGATTATAAACTGTCACCTAACCTTAAACTTACTGCACTGCCAGTTGGTTTAATACCCATTAACACTCTTAAACAAATTAGGCAGCTTCTCGTTTTGTGCCAATGCATCATGTTAACATCAGTCCTGCAATACTTCCGGTTTTGAAATTTAGAAAATTCAAGAGTATTTCTCTATCCATCATTGAACGTTGTATGATGGTCACTAAATTTTAATGTTATGATATGAAATAAATATATTTTGAACCCATATTTGTCAAGCATCATAATTTTCAAATTGGTTTATAATATATTGCTACTTCCATACTTTCCTTATAAACTGCTTAGAGTCCACTCACTATATGATGTTCTAAGGTGGAAGACTAAAACCAACTAGAAACGGTTTTTTTCTATGGACTAAAAGGGTGTGTCAAAACTTCACAAGTAACAAATTTATCTTATAAAAATAGCTAATTTAGATTTATTAAAATACCCAATGAAAAAGTATGTAGTTCTTTTATAATTGAATTCTATTTAAACATTAATTGTTTTACCCTAATCTATTTTTTTAATAATACAATCTCATCATTGTGAAATAATTAGGTTTTTTTAATTTCACTTATTGGAGATACTGTATTTAACATGCACATTTTTATCAGACTGATTACATCAGCACATGAGAAATTCTATGAGCAAAAGGGCCTACCAATTTTGCTAGGAAAGGTATTTTCACATACCTTACGGGTTTCTTTTAAAGCCAACAATCAACATGGAACCAAGGGCTTTACTTCCTCTCCCTTCCATGATCAAGAGCAAAAGGGCCTACCAATTTTTCTGGGAAAGGTATTTTCACATACCTTACAGGGTTCTTTTATAGCCATCAATCAACATGGAACCAAGGGCTTTACTTCCCCTCTAAAGGAAGTTGTAATATAGATTTTTATCTCTCCGGAAAAATCAGTTGACCCCAACTGGGTTTGAACCCATGAACATTGGTTTCAGAGGCGAGCACTTTACCCCAAGACAACCGAGCACGACACTTAAAAGAATTAATCTGGATTTTAATGACTTGTTTGATATTACATAACAAAGATCGTATTCTTACTATTGTTTTGGCCAAATATTTTCTGTGGCACAAGAAATTTGACTAAACAAAATATTGGTACACTATTTTGAGGTACTATTATTAACTAATTTAAGGTCTAAAAATAATTACAATACTGTGAATATGAGCCAAGCATAATTTGAACTTAATGGATTCAATTTCTTTGTGTGACACATAATCACATAATCTAGAGAATAGATGAATAACCAAACTCCTCTTTATATGCTGAAATTGACAGCGCGTTAAAAACTCAGTTATGCCAGTTAAAATGTATAGATATTAGCAGCCAATCTTGTGAGCTTTAGCAGAAGCAGCTTCCAGATTAACAAATTTGGACTTGGTTAAATCTGATTATACGAGCTAGCATTGTAGTTGTTTTTTTATTGGTTTGTGAGGCTGGTTTCTTGCATTGAGTCAGGAGGTAGAAACAACTCTACAATACACCTTTTCCATGATGTGTCAATATTACAGGATGTGCTGCAGATCTGATTCCATTGCTAATTTAGTGACAGTTTCTGTTGCAATACATGAAATAAGGTGTAATATGTGTAAATTTGAAAAAAATATCTTTAACCATATGATGGGTTGTTAATTTTAAAACATAGACTCTAGAATAAATATTTTCTCAATGTTGAAAAGTTACTAAAAATAGCTTTGTATTCATATGCCTTGCAAATATCTTTGCTCAATTTGACAAACTATTTAAATTGACATCACTTGCCTAAATTACAAAACATATTTCAGAACTGGATGAATACAAGATTGTTTTTAGTAACTTTTTAAATGTTATAAAAGTTAACATGAACAGACTATACCATTATGCTTACACTAAAATTGCAAAAATATACATATTGGTTTTAATATTAAAGTTTTAAAATTACTTTGAAATCATGTTGCAGTCTAATCCTAATATCTTAGTAAAGCTTCCCAAAAGATCTAACTTGAGTTGATCTGATGTCCAAAAATGAAAAGGCGACTACCAATGTTGTATAATAAAGGGTGGTATTATAGTAGACTTCAACCATGTTACATAGTAAAATGTGTTAATTTGTACTTACAATCCAGCCATAAGGTCCATTTTAACAGCTCGATTTAGAGATGTCTTATTTTAAATGGTTGTTTTTACATGGGCATTCACGATTGCTACTCATGATAACCGAAACTTGCGACTAGTTATGTGACTTCTAGTGTCTAGCTATGTGACTTCTAGCATCTGGCTACACTCTTTTAAATCATTGACTTTTCACAGGTGGCTGGAGTAGGCCTACACCTGACTCTTTCTAAGGAAAGTTACATAATGCTAACAATTTCATAATTTTATATATTATTTAATGTGGCCAAACCAACAAACTTTTGATAGCATTGATGGATTTATTTATCAGAGATATTTGATTGTTTCAAGCAGAGTTTGTTAAATAACGTATGGAAACTATATTGTTTCAAATCTTATGGCAAAGAGAGAACGAACCCAGTACTGGACACAGGGATGTACCCAGAAATTTACTTTTGTGGGTATTCCACCTTCTGTGGTTCATGACTAGGTACACTAATAGCAGATGCAAGGAACCTTTTTTTAAATATTGGATCCCTCTTGAAGCAATTCACTTTTAACTTACCTAGGCCTTGAGGAGTACTATAAAACACACAACTATTAAATAAAAAGTATACTAATATTAAATGCTTGCATTAACAAGTATATAATTTTGAATTATTTTGTTTAATAAAATAGATTTCTTATAGTATAATTGTGAAAGAATATTTATTACAATATAAAGCAATCCAATATTATATTTGTCATCGCATTTCACTACCCTTCAGGTTATTTGCATATATACCGTGCTAATTACAATATTTGTAGGGTATAAGAAAGGTTTAATTTAGAGGTAGTGTACCCACATTTAATAATAGCAAGAAAAATAATTTAGGAAAATCTACTCTTAGTATACCTAACCTGTAATTAAACCCCAATCTTCCTGACATCGGTGTTCCAGTCTATTACGGGAGTGATGCCTTAGACATTCAACCACAAAGTGTGTTTGTATTTATAATAGTTATAAAATAGCTGATAATCTCATAAGCCATCATACACTATGTTTTGCCTCAGTTTGATTCATTTATCTAAACTTGGTTTTTCAACAAATATTTAGGGAAAATACGATATATGATTACCGTATTGAGAAAATATTTAACAAGAGAATCGTATATTTTTTTACAACGTTGTTAATGTTTAATTGAAAATTCAGTTATTTTCCATTTAATGTTATAATTCCGTAAATAAGACTTGTTATTATCTTGGGAAGCATAAATCAAGTTATTTGCTTCATTTTTCCTTTTGCATAAATACACAATGACTTTACTAGCATTACTTTAAACAGTTTTTGTCCCTGTGTATTGCATTATTATAATAATTATTATTATTATTGTTCCATAATATGTCACTTTTGAAAAAAAAAAGTTATATCTTTATAGTAAGTCTGACATTATAACAAATCTAATTCATCTATATGTAAAGAGCTTTATTTCAATTAAAATATTTGTATTTTTAGGTCTGTTTTATAGTTGTTTTTGGTCTGCCTAGTTATCGAATTTTAAGTCTCTTAAGACAACTGGAAGTCCTCTGATTTTACTACAGAATAAATGAGTCTGTGACTGAGTGAGACCCATGAAATTTTTGATAGTTTATTTTCTCTATGCAAGTGATATAACTATAACTTATTGTTAAATGAAATATTAATACTAGTTAAAATATGATAACACTTAAAAAACTGATTTTTATGTGATAGCTTTCCAGAGGAGGGCTGATTTACATAACATTAATAGCCTATTATCATGTTGTATGAAAAATCATCCATCATGATATAGTTAAATTTATTAGCATACTCTACAACACAAGTTAATTAACTAGAAGACACGCACATTTTAGGTATGTTAATTTTTCTTTAAACAAATTTCATGTGCATTGTTAAGTATTGTAACTTAAATTTTAAAACATTATTTGGAAATACTTAATATTCCCTTTCCATGCTTGGAAGATAACACAGAGGTATAATTATCTTTTATGTATGCTCAACAAGGTTTATCAACCAAAGCCGTGGGCTTGCAGTTTAAGGCATTAGATCTACATTTCACTTGACTGCCAATGTCAAAGAGGTAAAGGGTTCTATTGTTACTTGGTGTACTGAGAGTAATATTTAATTTGTTAAATCTAACATTATTTTTTCATTTATTTCTTCATGCTAATACAATTAGGCTACATTTTCTTTAAGCAATCTTTTTATTTCCAACTTCTTATAGTAAAACAATAACTCTTGTAAACCTGAATGGTTAGTAGGATGAGATGCTAAAAAAATAAAAATAAACTCATGTATTAAATTTAATAATAAATAAATATAAGCTTATAAAGTGTTTAAATGCAAATAAGTTTCTGAAACCTTGAGGAAAGTTAAAATGTTTAATCGTCTACACATTAGACTTTAATAAACACAACCAATTTATAATATTAGAGTCAAAGTTATATTTCAAAAATATAATTAATTAGATTTGAGGAAAATATATTATTGTGTAGGTAAAAGGGATATAAAAGCGTAAACCAAATAAAAATAAAATCTATAGTATTCATTCAATAAAATATTTATCTTAAATCCTAAAGTGAAATGGAATAAATAGTATAGGTCTACTTTATTGTTATTGCTTTGGT
The DNA here is from genome assembly GCA_902151445.1 of Timema monikensis. Taxonomy (NCBI): domain Eukaryota; kingdom Metazoa; phylum Arthropoda; class Insecta; order Phasmatodea; family Timematidae; genus Timema; species Timema monikensis. The sequence goes on along the minus strand of CABFVZ010000298.1, from coordinate 390,102 downwards.
ATTTGATTAAATATTGCATTTCAATTTTGCTGCACTTATAGTTTTGCTTACAAGCAATGTAACACCCTCTCAGTTCTTTACCTCGTAGCAATAGGCCACAATAGTGAAGAATACTATTGTAGTCGATTTGAATAAATGTCAATGTTTCTTGGAGTGCCAGGCCACCACCGTGGTTCGGATTCCACGTTAAACTGTAGGTCTCTTCATTTCATCTCACAATCACCCTACCATTACACATTAGCGTAAGTGCGTATAACCCAAACGGGTAGTAAGACGCGGTGCTAATAATGATTCTTGGAGTGGGTAGTATGAATTGGACGATAGTCTATGCAGCATCGGGTTGGGTGGGACTTCGTTTGTAAAATACAACCCTTGTATTGTTACAGCAAGCTAAATAAATAAATGTATATATGGTGTTGCTATTAGTATCGGAATAGTAATAAGCAACTGTTGCTTGCACCAGTGGTAACAGTTTGAATTGGCACTCTTAATATACAGTACAGGATTGCCAAGGTACAATTTCGCTGGATACACTGGGGATGTTTTTCCCATCTCCTTGGCTTACTAAAATAGGTGTATTTACTCTAATTTACCCTCCATATACCCAACTCTTAGTAAGGGTGAAGAAAGTTAATTTTTTTAGGGGGTCTACTAGAAAAATTTACTAAACCTTTCACCAATAAAAGTGTTTAAAGATATTTATGGACTCCCTCAAGGGGGATAGGGGGAGTCCGAAACCTTCTAACCAACTCCCCTCTCTAGACCATTGCCTCTTAGAATAGGTCATTAATAGCATTGGTGTTGAGCGTACTAATAAATAAAAGGGAAATGTCCACCATCTTACAATGCGTTTTATAATGAAAGTAAGTAGTGACAAGTTACTGTTCCACTTGGTAAGAGACTTGAAAATAATAATGTTTAGGTCCTACATCAGATGGCGGAAATTAAGTAATTTCGAACAGTCAGGACTGGCTTCCAAGCAATATTTCTGTGTAACTAACTATTTTGGCCATTTCTTCAGGTATGTTAAAAAATAATAAAATATGAAGATCATATGCATTAGTTTAACTCTCAACCTTGTTTGAATGGAATGGATTTTGATGTCTTAAACTAGGAAAGCCATAAACATGCCATACACATGCCAGGAAAACTACACCATTTACTCATACTAATGGCTTTCCATGATTATAAACTCAATGGTGTGAGCCTGCAAACTAGCTATAGGTCTATTGACTGAGAGGCTGTCGCTGTTAGCGATGATAGTGCTGACATTTGCGGATAGAGTGTGTCATGTGGTCAGCATTAGGAGATCTCCAGTCATTGATTTCAGTTTTCTAAACAGGAACTGCTACTTCTTTATTCAAGTAGCTCCTCATTTGTCCTCACGAAGCTGAGTTGTAGACCGACTGCTTCACAGAAACATTCTGGAAGGTCTGGGGATTGAACCTGGGACCTTTGGATATGTAGCCAGAAACTCTGACAAGATCAGACAGTTACTTAAATATGGACCCAGTAGGGTAGCTGTTTCACCTGCAAGTACCAGACTTATTACTTTAATTAGTATATTGTAGCAACAAATATGGCTTTAGCTGAAAATATGAGTTCAGAAAAAATTGAATACAATACTTATCAATTGGTGGTCAAAACAATGGATCAGAATGAAAACATTTATTACTGTCTTACATTTCACTCTTGAATAACAATATATTTACTGTTTTATATAAAATAACTATCATTTATTATTATGTATGACTTTTAATGGCTTCCTATTAAAAACTAATGCTCTAAAAGATTATTTGTGATTAACTTTGATGAACTTTAATGTACTACATGTTATGTTAATATGTAGTATTTGTGACAATTCATTAGATAGCAAACACTAATTTGGACAGTCTAACAAATGGTCTAAATTTATAATTTCTGACATAGTGGTTAAAAGTTAAAGATATCTTTATAGGGGTTGTAGTACTAGGTATAATAAAAACCCACGTAGTAGATCAAAAGTTAAAACTTTTGCATAGGCATAAATATGCAATATAGCATTACATTTTTATAATAGAATAAGAACACTTCTAATAATTTGTGAAATCACTAATGGATCAAATGTTTCATTCCATGTCTCATCTATCCAGACTCCTTCAAGGTCTAAGGTTTGTGGTTATTGGTTTGTGGCTTGTGCAAAACACTTCAATGTCAAATACTATTTTAACAGCACAAACTAGCTCTCACTCTATCAGCAAAAATAAGTTTGCTATGCTTTTATTTTATGTACATACTTTTCTTTGTGCATATATAAGGGGAAAACAAAGTGCTTGCTTTCCTATCGAGAATCTCATTGAAGACTGGGTTTGTGTCCCTATCAACGACTTCTAATGGAGATAAACTAGGCAGGTTATGATTGGTTGTGATGTCACCAGTGAAAGCAGCTTTGGGTGATTGTTGGAAAAATCCCATGTATACCAGGATGGTATAGAGGGTTACTACAAGGGCCAGTTACCACTTTTAAGACTGTACTAGTGAATAGTCCCCTATCTTTCACTATTTATTTGAGCACCCACACTTACATACATTTACTTATTACATTATTGTATGTGCATTTACTATTAAGGGTAAGTTTGATTTCACCTGCTTTAATGGCAGCGTGGTGTAACTCGCAACTCTCGCAGTAGACTAGACTGTCTATGACAGAGAGATCAAGGTTCGAATCTCAGTTGGGCTTACTGAGCTTTTTTCCAAAATGGTTTTCCACTCTCCCTCCATACAAATGCGGGTACACTTCATATAAATATAGCATTCCTATTCCTAAATCATTAGTGTTATTAGTACATAAGCATATAAGCTGAATAAAGTTTGATACCAAAATGAAGGTAACAATTTACTAGTACAGTCAGCTCAAGTAGAGCTAGCCCTGGTATTACAACCCATAAGCTTCCCTTGAAGTATAATATGTATAAATATTTATATTTAAATATCCAAATTTTTATGTGTTATTTTTCAAAAACTAATACTTCCACTTTATAATTGCAAGTACTTACATTAAAGTTTTAGGGTCCCAACTGTGAGCATAATCATTGAAACATTGTACTAAGACAATTTCTAAACATGTTTCAGATACTATAGTATGAGTCCTCTTGATATCTAGTATATTATATAAGCTTATCACAAAACTAAAGTATTAATATTTTTTAAATAAAATGTAGATATTATTTTTTAATATAATTGGATAAAATAAATTCCATATTCACCCCAAAGAAACTGATTGAACCCATTTCTAATTATCTTTACCTTTTAACAATGGGCGAATTTTTTAATTGAATAAATTGTCACACCTTGATTCCAAAAGTATGAGGAGGTAGAAATTAATATTTAAATCATATTAGTTTGTAGTTAGAAAATAAAACTATGTTTTATTAGATAAAAAATTAAAGTAGAAATGGGCAAGTATAATTTCTTAACCACGCACTCACTTTAGTTATTAATTTATTCATTGACACAAGATTTTCTTTCTTAATGTGTAAAGTTTGTTAAGAGTACTGTAACAATATTCAAAAATATTTGTAAATATTTCTAATATTTATGTTTAGCTAGTTTTGTTTATGTAGCCTATTTAATAGTTTACTTAAAAACCTTTCTAATTTTCAATTTCAAATATACCAGGGCTTTAAAACCTTTAAGAGTACATGGCAAATATGTGGATAGTGTTCGAAGACATTCTCACGTGCACATAAGTATTATGAGCATTGAAGTGGACAAATGGACTCTTTTCATCATTATTAATTATATATATCAACGGTGACCTGGTGGTCTAAGGGTAAGGTGTCAGACTTCTATGCTGGCGGCCGGGGTTCAATCCTCGGTCCCGGCACAGATTTATCTGATTACCAAACCCTTCCTTCACCTCTGACAAGACATCTTGTGAATGTGGGGAATGCCAGGCCTCCACCGTGGTTCGGATTCCACGTTAAACTGTAGGTCCTCCATTTCATCTCACAATCACCCTACCATTACACATTAGCGTAAGTGCGTTTAACCCGAACGGGTAGTAAGACGCGGTGCTAATAATAATAATAATTATATATAATAAATTATCATTATTAAATTATATATTATGGTTAATATATTATAATTAAATATTTACATCCATTAATGTTTCCAGACTTTGGCCTGGATCAGTTTTTTATTCAGGCTATATATTTTCCACTACTGGCTGGTTAGGCCTGTCCTAGCTTCATATGTCTTAAAATCTAACTAAAGACTAGGACAGGCACAACATCCAGTCCCCGGCCATTAATTTATCAATGTGAAATGGTAAACCCATATTTTCATCAATGATAAATTTTCGACCATGCTGGAAATAAAACCCGGGACTCTTAGCTCTGTAGGCAGACACACCACTAACTGAGCCAAGGTGTTGGATATTATAATTATATATTATCATGAGCTCTTATTTAAAATGTTTACAGAAAAAAAGAAAACATTATTTGAAACATTTTTGGAAACTTATCCAAGCAATGTTTCTGAAAAACTGTTACCATATGAATAAGACGTTTTAATAAATACTAATGATTATTAGTAATTCACTATGATTAAAATTCATGGCTTTGTGATGGATGATAAGGGACCAATAATTAGTTTGCAAGAAATTAACATTGTTATTTTGTTTGATATTTTATTGAAATCATAAAGTTGGGAGGAGCTAGGTGGGAGGGGGAGGAAGGGGAAACTTTTCACAGCCATGAATAAATACCTTTTGCTATAGGTTTTCAACCATGCATATACCACAATTAAAAATATTGAAAGGTCCTTATTTCTCTCTCAATCCCTCTCAATTTATCTTGATAAATATATCTCTGGATCTTTTAATCTCTTTTTTTTTTATTGCTCTCTCAATCTCCCTCACTTTTTCTATCCCTTAATCTCTCAACCGCCCCCCTCCCCCCCTCCTTTTCACCCTTTTAACACACTTTATATATTTCTCACCTGCTTCAGTGTCTGCATGGTCTAAGGTGTCATAAACTGGACTGCCAATGACAGGGAGATTGAGGTTCGAATCCCAGCCAGGTGTACTGAGGATATGTTTATCCAAAATGGTTTTACACTCTTCCTCCACACAATGTGGATACACTTCCTCTAAATTCAAACTTCCTCATCCCTAGCTCATTAGCCTAATTATTACAGATGTAGATAATCTGAACAGGTAGTAAGACTTGTTCAGCTCTTAGCTGTCGCGCTAGTACTTTCATTCTTAGCAGAACTTAGCATTTAAGCGTAACATTATTTACAGTAATCATTATTTGTATATCTGATTATCTCTAGTGCATATTGTAAGCAAACACAATAGCTGAAACTCAGATCTAAATTAATTTATTGGTGCAAAAAATTATATATAGATAGAATGGTATTTATTTATTTCACCAGTCAACTTCCAAATACATGATGTTTTGAGCTTGGTACTTATTTCTATAAAACATTGCCTTATTAGAAATATAGTTCAAAATGTATTAATTTATAAGTAACATTTATTTATTGAATAAAATGATTCATAAGATGGTATTTTGGATTGGATTACAGTTATATTAGGTGTAATAACAGCTTCATAATATGTAGAAAGGAGGTTATAGAATTGAAAACCAGATACAATTCAATTTTTTGTCTCAATAGTTTTATCATGGCCAGAATTTAACCATGCCTAAATAGGGGTGGCTGTGAATCTACCTAATGACAAACCATTACATGGTGGTGATGCCTTTTTAAACAGGAAATGTCTGTTTCTCATTCCACCCCTTCCTCCATTCTAAAAAAGGGCTTTTACCTCAACCAAATATCTCCAACAGAATTGCACTCAAACGGGAATCAAATATTTTACTTTTAATGGCGATTTCTCATTTGTTTAAAAATATCTTTTAGATCACATTGTGTTTACATAGAAAATTAAATGTCTCAATAAACTAGTTTACTTAGTACATTGATCATGAATGTTATAAAAGAAAAACTAAAAAAGTTTTATAAGTTATTGGTTATTTATGCAGCTTTATTTTTGATGGTTAAGTCAAATTTTATACCATGGCTAATATTTACTATACAAACTTCTTTTAATCCTCTATAGAGAAACCAAAATATTTTAAGTCCAGTGTACATATTTCAATACAATAGTGTGGTGTGTATGTTTGTGTGTGCATGTGTTTTTGTGTGTTCATGCATGTGTGTATATATGCATGTGCGTGTTTGTGTGTGTGTTTGTGCACATTAATGTACATAATATTTCAATAGATTCACATTTAATTAATGTAAAACAAATTATATGTAATATTTACTTACTATATATAGTTATTTTTGACTATTTTCAACTATGTATTTCATGATTTTCTAAACAAACACACTATTATCACTTAGTACTAATAAATCATTTTGAAAATATCTAAAATTATAAGATGTCCAAAATCAACAAAAATGACTTGTAATATAAAGTGGCTTACAGAAATAATTCAATGTACAAAAATAAAATTACTGCTTTATATTTAAAATTGTAATTTATAAGCTGTGAGGATAGATTGAACTAAAATGAAACTTATTTATTTTAACAGATTGTCTTTTGATGTTGTTATCTCTATAGTAACCCGCCTCGGTGGCGTAGTTGGCTAACGCGCTAGTCGTGTTAAGCACGACTGCTGAGGATGGGGAGATCGAGGTTCGAATCTTGGTCAGGTGAACTGGGGGCGGTTTTTCCTAAATGGTTTTCCACTCTCCCTCCACGCAAATGCGGGTTCACTTCCTCTAATTCAACCTTCCCAATTCCCAATCCATTAGCGTAATTAGTACTTAAAGCGTATAACCCGAACGGGTAGTAAGACGCAGTGCTAAATAATAATAATCTCTATAGAAATCAGATTTATTTTTATTAAGTCATTTTTATCTTTAATTAGTCAATGATGAGTGATTAATCCTTATAATTTGTTTCAAACTGGCTTAGCTAAACAAATAGCATATATGTCTCAGACTAAGAATGCTGTGGCTTGAAACTGATTGATCACACAATCTGTATTTTTGCTATACTTAGGTTTTATCTGTATTTTATTCAGTTTAATTTTGCCGTTACAGTTCCTATGAGTACCTCATGCTGTTCTCTTATATCAGATATTTTATTCAAAAATTGCCAGTACTTTCATCATCTACCCAACTCATCCTGTTAAGTTAGTTTAGATTAGGTTAGAGAATACTAAAAAATAACAAGTCTCGGCATTGTAGTATTTTTAGCTTATTCCTACTGTGAAAGAAATCACCAGCTGCAGAGATGTTAAAACAGGATGGAAATTAGGCTTACCATGTAGTTTTAATTAATCAGAAATGAGACAGTATTGTAATTAGGTTTAAGAGGAGATTGGACTCATTGTAGTTCCATAAACAAAGTCCTCATTTAATCCTATGAACAAAAACTAGTATAACACTTATTCATCTTACTATTGCATAAATGGTTTCAGATTCTGTATTTATAATCTATTTACCAAACCAAATTACTGGTCAACTGTTTGTCTAGGTGTTATTGTGATAGTACAGTACAGTAGCCCCATTCTTTGGTGCTGAATGACAGCTCACAGCTGACTTATGACAGTTAACATTAAGGTATATACCTAAATTTTGACTCTCAGAAGCGACAGCTGCTAAACACATGTTTTCGCAGATCATCTGGTTCGGCGTAGGGGTACATAATTTGGTCGGGTAACTTTTCAAAGCCGTCAGCTGTCAGCTGTGAGTTGTCACTCGGCACCAAAGAAGCCATGGAGGGGCTATACATTACACTGACACTGGGCGGGTGATATATTGTGAGAATAGGCCTATATATACTTTTATGTGTCAATAATACCTGAGTAAACAATTGAACATGATCAAAGTTGACTAGTAATTTAGCTTAGTATATATGTCATCTAGAAGACCTTTAAATCCACTCAACATGCATTCGTTCAATACCTTATTGTGTGTGTGGTTGGTCAAATGAATAGTGAAGGGTAGGAACAGCTTTATAGTAGTCCTTTTAAGCCTTGGACAACAGCTTACTTAGTTGGTAAGTTTTTATCAAATAAAAACATAGGCGTTTTGGTGTTTCAACAAGTTCTTTATGTGAATTTGGGTCCAGATATATAAGTATTGCTATTGACTGGGCAACCTTGATTTTAAAAATGTATACCCTTGATGTGATTAATGATTCCTATATTGTTACATGGGGCTTGTGGAATTAAAGCCATTTTTGTATCTCTATCCATGAGAAGAATGAAAGTGTTTTAATTTGATTAAAATGGAAAATATAAATATGTAATATTATAGTTGGTTCCATGGTAATAAAAAAAGCAGTATACAGTAGCTCTCCATGTTACTATAATGATCATTTGGTATGGATATAATAAACTCTGTCAGATGTTGTTTCTTTTATAATGGCAACTGTTGGCAACAATACTTAACCACAACCAAATATTTACCCGCTTCAGTGGCCGTATGGTCTAAGATGCTACTCTTGCAGTGGACTAGACTGTCGATGATGGGGAGATCGAGGTTTAATCTCAATTAGGTGTACTGAGGGTGGTTTTTCCAAAATGGTTTTTCACTCTCTCTCGCTTTTCATGCAAATGTGGGTACACTTCCTCTAAATATAACCTTCCCAATCCCTAAAACCATTAATGCTCTGAAAATATAATAACTTTGCATACATCCTAAGGATTGTGATATTCCATATTAAAGTTAACAATTTATAAGAGAATGAATTTTAATTGTACTTAGTTCTATGAATAAATAAAAAAAATTAATATGGAAAAGATATATATTGATTTCTTAATTAAGTACTAGGAAGTTGAAACATGTATTTTTGTATTCTACATGCTAAAGGTTGTTCCAAATCATTTAATCAGTTTCTCTAAAGTATAATTATTCTAAGCAATTAGTAGATGCTCTCTATGCCTGAAATAAACAATGGTTTCTACAACATATTTATTTGTTTATTAAAACGTTTCAAAGCCACAAAACAGAAGCATGCCATAATCAATTCCTCTGCAAGGGTTAGAACGCCGACCAAAATTCCAAAAGGTAGATACTGTTATATTTTCTTTGGAGGTAGAGGACGTCTCAATTAGAAATTTTCTCTGGCTAATATAACCCAGTATGAAGAGAAATGTGTCCGATTTTTAGGCTTTGTTGTGATTTAATCTAAATCATATATATATAATTAAATAAATTGTTTTTCAAGAAATCAATAAAAATATATAATTCAATAAGTACCAAAGTTTGATTATCATTTTAATATTTTGGTAGTGAATATTAAATATAGTTTTAAATGCTGATACAACTTAGCTAAGTTTCTCTCTTAACTCATTGGCCATAAACTCTAAACTTGGTTTCACTTTGTTGACTTCTCTTTTTTAGATAATAATATAATTCGGTATTATATCGTTCCAAATTTTAGGTATTTTTATTATTTAAAAAAGAATATTTAGGTAAGGAAAGGTAATATTTTATTAGATTTATTAAAATAAGAAATATTAAAGTAAATATTCGTCATGTATCAACCTAATGTATTGCAATTGCTTGCTCCACATTAGACAGGAAGATTATTTATACCAAAAATTATAATACTTATTGAAATGAGGTATTTAATATATTTAACAAAATAAAGTGTTAGATAATTCAATAACCAACAAAATATAAATTATATCAAAATCAATTTTATACATATAAGGAGAAACTTGAAAAGAAATTATTGGTTTGAAATATGATTAAAAGTACCGGTACCATAAGAGACATTAACATAGATAAACAGAATATATTTCACTTCTTTAAATACTATATGTATCTATATTCTAACCATTATTACAGAATTTTTAAAAATAATTTTTTTCTGTTCACTAATTTTAATGTTTCTAGCTAATTTTTTTCTTCTATTTTTAAATATAATTCAAATGAATTAGTATTTATTTTCACATATTTATAAGTAAATCAAAATCAACTTTATACATATATTTTGTTGGTCTCCTTACTAAACCACTTATCACTTTATTTTGTTAAATAAATATATCCCTCTTTTCATAAGTATAATCATTTTTATTAATAATGTTAATGCCTAATGTGGAGCAAGTAGTGGAAATACAGTTAATAGGCTGATAAATATTTATATACTTTAATTGGTCTTATACTACTAGATATTTTTATTCTTATCATAATTTAGGGATAAGCAAAAATATAGTTTATTTTGGCTTATCATAGATTCTATACAGTTCCTCTTTATTACTGATGTGATTATTACTCTCTTAAAAGGTGTGTGTGACTGCAAATATATGTGTGTATGCAAGTGTCTATGTGTGTAAGCATGCACCACACACACACTTTTCCTCAATGAAAGGTGATATATTTTATATTTTAGTAAACGGTGGACAGCTGTGTTTATCTTTTAAACTAGTTAGTAGTAAGGATTTTTAGTGAAAAAATTATAACTCCGATGTACACCATCTACTGCAAACTGGAGTATTTAAGTTTTTTTATTTTAAAGTAGTAGCAAAAATATTTAAAAGGGACAGACATGTTTTGGGCAACCACATGCTCTGCTACATGGAAACGAAGAAAGGAAAGGATTAAAATAATTTTAATATTTTTTTGTCACCAATAAATTGGTATTAAAAACATATACTTAGCACATAAAATTAATGGAAAAGGTTCACGAAAAGTAATCTTTTGAGACATTTAGGAGATTTCCCATTTAGAAAACACATTTTCCCCCCGCCTAAATTAGCTTGTTGAGTGTTACTTTTTTCTAAGCCGTTTTACTAGAGAAAATATGGGCTGTTTTTTTGTCCCACTCAAGATAAGGCATAAATGGTTAGTCGGGGCCGGTCTAAGGCGTGTGCAACCACACACACAAACAATTCAGGGGGGCGCTAAAATGGCCCAAAAATAAATATTTTTGGTTTTATATGGGTGATTATAAGTATTATTAAAGGAAGTAATTTGTAAGAAGAATGCTTAATTCTTAATTAATATTTACATGCATGCTAAACATAGTACTTTTTTTATTCCAAGGTCGGTGACCTGGTGGTCTAGGGGTAAGGTGTCAGACTTCTATGCTGGCGGCCGGGGTTCAATCCTCGGTCCCGGCAAAGATTTATCTGATTACCAAACCCTTCCTTCACCTCTGACAAGACATCTTGTGAATGTGAGGAATGCCAGGCCTCCACCGTGGTTCGGATTCCACGTTAAACTGTAGGTCCTCCATTTTATCTCACAATCACCCTACCATTACACATTAGCGTAAGTGCGTATAACCCGAACGGGTAGTAAGACGCGGTGCTAATAATAATAATAATAATAATAATAATAATAATAATAATAATTTTATTCCAAATTAGTGCATTAGAATATATTAACAAAGTAAATACATTTTTAAGGTTGTTCGGTGCGATGTACCCCTGTCAACTACATTAGTAACGGGACTAGACTAGTTGCCGGGTCGAGACTGTACAATCTATGGGTTAGGCTCAGGCCGAACCTTTGGTGGGTGGCAGGTTATGGGGGGTAGGTGTAATGTTAGTTTTGATTATGTCAGTCATCTAACCTCTGTGCGAGAAATTTATTGACAATTGCTTACTTGCTCTATTTATAGTTCGGCGTGTTGGAATTCACTACTTATTATTTTTAGTTTATATGGTGTTCTGTGAAATTTTGCCTAAGTTTTGTTTTCAATTGTTATTATGGCGCAAACCTTTTTAGTAGGTACTCTACTTTGTGAAGTGTATTGTGTTGTATGCTGTATTGCTGTAGTTATTATGTTAATACTTTTTGTGATTTTTTTAAAATAATACTAAATCTATTTTTTAAAACAGTTACGAAAATGTTTTCCAAACTTTCTGCAGCCGAAAATAGAAAATGGAAAGCAAAAACCTTACAAGAAACTAAGTCATACTCTTAACTAATTTGTAATTATTTAATGAAAGCAAGCACTAGTAAAGACAGTGATAGTGAAATTGAAATTGAAACTCAATGTGACGATGAACATCTGTTGAAACAGTGCTCAGCGGAGGACCAAGATTTCTCAGAATATTTAGTAAATACTAATACTGATGATTCTAACACTACAAAAATTACTGATCACAGCGATAAGAGTTATATGACTGATACAATCCAAGAAATGAATAATTCATTTGGTAAATTGAAATATCCGGCTAATTGGCTCAAAGTGCTAAGCGCAAGTGAAAGTGATTTTATTATTTCGCAAGGACCAGTCTTTACAGTATTAGACAGATACCCTAGAGACGGTGCAAAATTATCATTTTTCAATGTATTTTATTATCGGCTTGCTTCCAATGGTGAAAAACTTGGAAGACAATGGCTAATGTATTCCAGTCTAAGGGAAGTGTATATTGTTTTTGCTGCAAGGTATTTAACACAGCAATCACCAAAACTACATTAGCTGATGAAAATGGAAACTGCGATTGAAGGCACATCGGAAAAAACTTTTTCCCAACATGAGATGTCCTCTAACCACTTAAAGTGCTACAAAAAATGAGTTAAAGCAGAAAAGAGGTTTAACACTGGCAAGGCAATTGATGACGAAAATCAAAGATTAATTGTGCAAGAAAAAGAGCGACGGAAAAATGTCCTCACGAGAGATCTTGCCATTATTCAGTTTCTTGCCCAACACAACATGGCTTTTCTAGGAACTCACAAAACTCTCTACAACAAAAACAATGGAAATTTTCTCGGGGTTGTAGAGTTGATTTCAAAATTATATCCTGTTATGAATGAACACATTTCTTGAATTCTGGGGAAAGACAATCTCAGATGTGTAATATATTTGAGAAAGAACATTCAAAATTATATACATAGGGTCTAGTTTTAAAGTGGCCATATATATTATTCTCCACAGTTTTTTCAGATAGGTTGGTGGGGGTGCAAAATGTGAGTTTTGCACACACAAAACTTTTGCCTTAGACCAGCCCTGTGTTTAGTCATGCCATATCATTAAATTTAAATGGCAGCATATTATCATAATTTTCATAACTTTGTATAAATACTAGTTTTCAGGCCAGCTTTATTATAATATAAACCAACATAGCAAAACCTAACCTTAAACTGAATCTCAAATGTTAGGTTAGGATTTGTTTGTCAAATGTTATATTTCTTTCAGTTATTACATAAGAGTGGGTAAGGTTAGAACAAAATAATTTTATTTTTTAAATTAACTGTACAATGTATACAGAAAGGCCTCATACTCTTAGCCATGACTAAAAACTGGTTTGCGCAGTTAAATACCAACCTTGTTCAAAATGTAACAATGGATCTCTCCTTCTAAAATACTAAATACCTCCTCATTTATTTGCTATTTAATCTTTTCACAGACACAGAATAGCCATTCAAAATTTCAGTTTAACTCAGTCTATTTTCAAATGTTAAGTGATTTACTGAGCCCTGTGTCAATATTTACTCTGACACTTCTATGACATATTCATCCAAGATGTATTTTTTCAGTTTTACATCACCCAATTTTATTATTGTTTAACTTGAGATTTTTAAACTCCTTCCACAGCTGAGAGTATTTAATACTTGTCTTGGTGTTTGCTGTACTATGAGCAGATGGAAGAATTGGTAAACATTACCTGAAGTCATTCCCAAACACTAAAACTTTTCTCTCAAATAGGAAATGATTAGTCCTTATATCCTAGTCTGCAACAAACTATTGACAACATCAAGCGTGTGGCTTGGAGCCATGGTTGACTACCATATTAGCAGTTTTGACTCTGATGATGGTTTCATCAATCAATGTCATTGTGCAAGTTTTTGTTTTGAGTTAACATCAAATACATACTGCTTTCCAACATTCTTTCATTTTCAAGATTATTTTAATGATAGTACTTAGACATTGGTTTGTCTGGATGCGTATGTATGTAAATGTAAGCTCAAATTAAAAAATTATGTTAAACATTAGATTACCTGTGTAGCTTTTCCACTTTTAAAAAAAATTACTACTAGTAACATGAATGGGAAACAACAAACAAAAATTTGCAATTTCTCTTTGGATTTGATGTTGGAATATCTATTCTAAATTGTCCTTGAATTTAAATGGCAAATAACATGTTGATAGATCAAATTGATGAAATAAAACACAATTTTATTTTCTGTAATTTTTATTCATTTAGGTTTTCAAGTTTGAAAGTTTTGCACACCTTTTGAATGGTTCTTATATATTTCACCAATTCTAAGCTTTTTATTTCATTGAGCAGTACTAAAAATTTTCTGAAAAGATATACTAACAATATATACATACCTAAATACATATATACATAGATACACCATTAGACTTTTATTAATAAAAATACTGTTGTACAAATTTGAGAACTCATCAAAATTGTTACTAGTAATTATAATAAATTTAAATTGCTACTGATAAAACAAGGAGTGTTCAAATGATGCATTTATAATAATCTGTGCTATTTATATTGTAACAAAACATTTACTGTTCACATTATTGTAATGCATCTCCAATTAGGGACTAAACATGTTGATTAAATAACAAACATCTGGTAAACACACATTTTTGTTTCAATCTATAGTAAGCTGCTGTCTATAATTACAAGTCTATTCCTTACTTGTGATTGATTTATGTGACATTATAAAATAAAACAACAAAATTGGTACTGGTAAACACTTCTCTTTTTCCAAGATTGTTTAATAATACTAATAAATTACTCCAGAGTCAAAGATATCTTATCACTAAATATGAAAGGTCTGGTTTATTTTATTTTCAAAGCGACTATTAAAACCTTTATAAATATTTTAATGGTGCAAGACAATCTTTGAATTAACAATATAGATAAATAATTAACGAAGAATATTGCTGTTTTAAAAGCCTCCAGAAATACTTAATTTGTATTGCTTATTTATAAAAATATTTTGTGAGACAATATTCATGTTTTTTTCAATATTTAGTGGGGATTTAAATAGCAGTATCACTGTTTTTGAAGGTAAATTCTTGTTGTGAATGGTTTAGAAACAGTACAATGATGATGCTATTGTTATTATTGTGGCCACCATTGCGCTCCTTGTTTAGTGAATTCAGGTTTGAGATGTTGAAAACTTGTTAAAAATGTTATAAAGTAGTGCTTTGTTTGTGCTAGGTTTAGTCATAATCTTTTGTTTTATGCCACTTTTAAAGGCCAATATTATGTATTTAAAAATAAATAGTTGTTCTTTTATAGTTTGTCACTTTTCATTAGAAAAATGATGATGATGATGATGATGGTGATGATTATAAGCGACAATTAAAATTCAAAACCTTTTGTTACTATTTGAATGCCATACAATACTAAAATATACTTTAATATTATGTTTGGACCCTTTTATCTCTGGAATTTGACACAAAAGCTAATAATAGAACACACAATAATTGTTGAAAAATTTTTCTTGTGGAACTTTAAAATAAATACCTCACTTTTGGCCTAGACTTAAAATTAGGAAACTACAATTTCAATAATGCACTCTATTGTACCTGGTCAAGAATCAAACCTCGGTCCCTCATGTCTAAGGTAACTAAACTATATGTACTTCCAATTCCCTATAGTAACATTCTTTATGGTGAAATAAAGCACTTATTTTAGAATGTACACTGTTTACAATGAACGTACAGCTGACGTTGACTGATAACACTATAATCTTATTTAAAAAGCTTTGCGAGCAAATTAAGTTTGCAATATTTAATGATAAACAAAACGTTAAACCATATTTTATTACTCGTAAGAGTAGGTACCAAAAAATGTTAAGTTTTTTTTTTTAAATAAACTTCAATAAATAAGTGAAATAGTTTTTTAGAAATTTTAGAGCAGAAATACACAAACACACATTCATGAACAGAAATGCTCTGACATGTTTTGAGTGCAGTCAGGGCCATATTTAAAAAATGTGAGGTCCAGATCAGTAAAAAAAGTCCTTTTTTGCGGCAGTTTTTAAACCAAGAAAAAAATGACAAACTTGTGAGAGCAAGAGATATAAGAAACTGCCATCACCAGTGAACTAAGCTTACTTTCAATTCATGTGTTCATTACAAGTGGCAACTTGAGAAATAAAAGTTGGTTATTCACAGACTGCACCGCCATATCGTGGTTGCTGTCATGGAGTTAGAAATGAAAAGCTCTTTACAGAATGAGCCACTATTGCACCATTAGTTTTCTTTAAACCGATAGTAGTAGCAAAATGGTAGCATATTCATTCTTGTACTGCATGACAGTACTCTAAAAATGTAAGTCATAAATTACATAAAGATAGGGCTTTCATGAATATGGAATGGAATACTGTCGTTAAGCTAAGACTTATTGCTTATATTATTAATTATCTGTGTATCACTATTTGATGTGAAATTTATAATAGTCACTGGTATTGAATTTCATAATTTCCAGAGGAGATGTGACCTCCTAAAATGTGAGTCCCGGGTTGATTGACTTCTTTGCCCCTCCCCTTCAAATGTGGCCCTGGATGCATTTCATTAAAATATTATGTTTTTATTAACATTTTTAAATAATGTTATTAAATTTATACTAAACTCTGGATTCAAATAAACCATCTGTCAAAATATCGTAAGACTTGTTGGATTTAAGATTTTAAATAACACTTTTCAAATTATAGTTAAACAATGAGATCATTTTTATCATTATTGATATTTCAACATGATGTGTGCACTTTTCAAATACAAAATTTTATTACATGTCATACCAATTTAAGTACAAGATATTTAACTCAAACATGTAACCCTTTCTATTAGAAAGTGAGTATCTACTGTCTCCTAGAACTGTATTTGGCCTTTCACACAACCTGGCCCAAGGGATGAATTGGACATCAAGTCTACAAGAGCCGGCAATGTTTACAAATTTATTAAATATTCAAGATATTAATTGAAGAAGTTTACACTATTTGAAATTTAATTTTTATAGTAAAAAAAACACCTTTTCCTCAATAGTCAGTCGTACAAATTATCTTTCAAGTTTGTAAAATTGAGCATCCTTAAATAATAGCATGGTTTTATTATTTGGAGTATAAAGTAATACACACTTTAAACCAACTGCATGTATATAGGTGTAAAAAAATATGTAATATATATTATTTATATTATAAGATTATAATTTAATATCTTAAATGAGCCCTTCTACTCGTTTGATTAAAAGCATTTTATAGGTATAGAATCTATTAATAATTTTGATATACTTTATTAAGAAAATCATGATAAGAAATTTATGATAAAATATTGAGATCAAACAACATGATGACTCAATGTCAGTTTTAATCTTTATATAGCTTTATATGTCAATAAATCTCAATTGTAATTGCTTATGTTACTCTCTTTCAGCCAGGGTCCGGTATAATTTCAATAAATTTCTTTCGGCTGTTCCGAGTAATGCGGCTAGTGAAACTTTTGAGCAAAGGTGAAGGAATTCGAACTTTACTGTGGACCTTCATAAAATCATTTCAAGCACTGCCATATGTGGCCTTGCTAATTGTTATGTTGTTTTTCATCTATGCTGTCATCGGAATGAATGTAAGTATTATGCATGCCTATTATAAATCAATATTACATCCATCAGAAAATGCAATTATTATTATTATTATGTCTTTCAAAATTCTTGCATCATACAAACATACTCATAATTAGCACTTAAAAAACTGACATGGCTTGGTTTTAGGACTTTTCCTTGAAATACCGGTACATACTTTAATTCATTAGCAAAATTAGAATTCCTAAAGCTATGAGCTTTTTATTCAAACATGATGCATACATGATAAATGTTAAAGCTAGGGATGGGACCTCTAATACTTGAATTCATCTAATCGCTTAAATATTTAAGGATATTCTAGGATTCGAGAAAAAAATTTAAATGAGACTCAAATCCTTAAAATAAAAAGTTTTTTCAATTTTTTAAGTGATGGCTAAAAAAACCATTTATAATTATAGGATGAACTTAACAACCAGACGCCAGGACAAGTAATTTAACACTAAACTGAATGTATGAATGTTATAATGAGTGGATAGTAATTACTATTTTTATTTTCCATTATTTCATCATATTTTTATTTCTTCTTAAGTTCTTAATTTTGCCCAAGATTTGTATTCAGGATTCGAAGATAAATTGGGGATTTAAAATAAAATAAAATTGTTACTAAGACCCATCTCTAGTTATAATATATATTTTAATGACTGGACTATTATGTGAATAAATCCACGACTTATTATGGGATATCGAAATAATATTCAAAACTTAAATACAAACAATAACACTAGCATTCATTTAATTTATTTTAAGACAATTGCAAGTAAATTTAGCTCAAAGAGGAATGTAGTCAAGTATTAGATTATCTGTTACTGTTTCAATTACTCATAGTTTTGGATATTTAATAAGTGTCAACTAAAAAACTTTTTTTTTTAAACTAATATGTTAGAGGCAATATATTTGTAGTAAAAGTAATCAGTGCCTTGTATAGGTATACTGAAATATGTTTATACTTATGCAACAGCACACATTCCAATTTTTAAATCCAACTTTGATCATGATAATATACTTATTTGGCTTTTATTTGAAAACTTTGATTCTTAAGTAGTTCATAATTTTAGTAAATAGTTTCTTAAGTTGAATTTTATATTACTATCACTTTTATTTATTGAAATATGATTATATTTTATACCTATATTTAGTTTGTAATCTATACACATGTATGTATGTGTGTGTGTATGTGTGTGTATGTATATATATATATATATATATATAAAACTGTATATATGCATGATTGTATGCACACTTATTTACAAATCAACATTAACACACACTTTAAGAGCTTGTCATGTTTTTATTTCCTCTTCTAGATGTTTGGAAAAATTGCTCTTAATGATGATACAGCCATTCACAGAAATAACAACTTCCAAACATTTTTTCAAGGAGTGCTGGTGTTGTTTCGCTCAGCTACTGGTAAATATATTTTATTTCTCATCATCATCGTCATCATCATCTGTTGACAGCCTTTGGCTGGGTCAATTTAGTAAAATGCATCATTCTTCCATTATCCTTCAACCATTCTTCCTCCCTTAATTGCTTCCATTCTTCTCCTCTCAATTACACACTTTCTGTTATCTGCTCCTTCCATATATTTCTTGGCCCCTTTGTGGTCTTTTTCTTACATACTTGATTTCTATGAGTTTCATTGGCATCCTCTCCTTCTCCATCCTCATTACATGCCCATACCATCTCATTCTTGCTTCCTCTACTATCTCATATACTCACAATCTTTCCCATATAACTTCTTTACTAATCTTACTAGACCTTAAACTTTTCCTTGTCATTACCATCACTTCACAATTTGCCATGCTAAATTCCATTCCCCACTCTTTCACGTCCTCATTCCATTCTTGTAATTGTTCATGTACTTCCTCTTACTTCTCCCC